>JAEMOT010001699.1:229936-261043 GCA_019297695.1 Apostasia ramifera | reverse complement strand
AATCAATCAAGTACAGACCCGTCGGGCGCCACGCGGTCGGCCAGGATGCAGCGCAGGAACCACGTGTTAACACCTACAAAAAAAATTTGTATTCGTAGTATCCTGAAAGGGGACGTTACATAATAAGAGCCCAAGCTCATCTATATAAAGTGCAAAAAGAAGTAAATGAGTATCAAAGTGCTTATTCTCTGATAAAAAGATAAAAGTAAATTTAATAATGCTACCCGAGATAACATGGAAAGATGGTACTCTTAATTTTGACAAATAAAAAGTGATTAGTCAAGTCTAAAAAATATTTTCCAACAAGCCAGTGTTTTTGTGTTGCTTTGTGTGCTGTACAATACAAAACAAACATTCTCATTTCTGATATTATAATAACTGCTGTCAAAAAACCTTCATAGAGCATCCCTCACTAACCAACCATTCCATACTTAGAGCCAAGTGCAAAAAATATCGGTATGGCAAATGAAATCATGTTTCAGTGATTTACCTAGGATAAATTTGTTTTTGGCACCCAAAAGGGGTGATTGGGTTAGAAAAATTAAAATTCTTTTCATTGTCAATTTTGATATAACTTCTTTTCAATTGAAAGGAATATAATCTTGGTCCAACTAGGAGAAATAGAGAGAGAGAGAGAGAAAGAGAAAGAGAAAATTTAATCGTAAATAAAAAAAATTAAATAGAGAGGAGGTAGAAAGATAAAGCTAGAACATGCACACTGGATTTATTTTGATTCAACAAAAACCTTGCCTGCTTTCACTCCCCAATCTCCTCTCTTGGGAATTCTCCACTAGTGGTCGGCCCTATGTGTTTCACGTCCGCAAGTCATTACATTCCAATTTTTGAACTAGGCAAGGAAACATCCAATCCCTCCTACACGAAGATTATAGCAAGTTCTCCTGTGGGAACACACCCTAGGCTTAGGTGGATATAACTCAAGTATGCAACATAAAAACCAACCTTTCTCTCAGATTTTACAAAGGGGAGAGAATAGAGCTCAAAAAGAAAAGAATTAGCTCAATCTAAGATATTCTTTGGGCACACACACTAGGCTTAGGTGGTCCATGTGGGGCATAAGTAAAGTATGCAGCATACAAACCAACCATTCTCTCAGATTTTACAAAGAGGAGAGAACTAGAGGTCGGAAAGAATAGAATTGGCACAATCTAAGAAGATCTCCAATGAAAGCATTCCTCAAACCAACCCCCTTCAAGAGTATATAAAGTGTAAAACAATCAAGAGTATTTAAAGAAAGGTTTAAGAGGGTATTTATAGATGAAACGCTCAAACCAACTCTCCAAGATACTCAACTGTTGCGACACAAATAACAAAAAAAGCCAATAGAGAAGCAAAACAAGTCATTAAGTTGTCACGTAATTCTCCTTTTCATACGCAAAACGTGTCGTACCATAGACATAGTATACGATAGCAATACTTGAAAACAACATACAATTCTATGTAGAATTAGCATATTATAGAAAGCCACCATATTGTACAGAATCATTTGCATGCCAACATGCTCCTTCCCAATAGCCAACATAAGTTTCAACAACTTTTCCGTACATTACTCCCCATATAGGCATGCCACACTTAGTTATAATTAAATTTTTAATCTTGTTGAAAAATCATTGAAAAGTATAATTAAGTTCCTAAAACTATGAAAATTAACATGTAGCAAGAAAAACATTTTTTTAAATCATTGGTGAATGAAATTTTCTGAAAGGATAAAAATACCTCAATAACATGGTTTTACAGAAAAAGAAAAAAAAGCTTTCAAATAATAAATTCAATTCATAAAGAGGTCCGAAAATATGAATAGGATTTTAAATGACTTGAGACCAATTATGAACCTTAGTTTATGACTATTATCTGTGTTTAAATTGAAATTTCATATAAGAAAGGCCTTTTTTAACCACCCTTTAGCAATTTTGTCAAATTGAGCTTTAAGTCTAACTAGGATTGGTAGTTTGTGCAAAACACTTGAAAAATAACTTTCTATAAGATTAAGAATTGCTTTTCAAGTCGAGAAATTGATGTGTGGATAAACTAAAGATCTAAAGTTAAATCAATTTTGCATATGAGATTGTGCCAAAAACAATAAAAGAAAAAAAAAGATATTCAATAAAAAGAACAATAAAAGATAATTTTGGAGATACTTACAATGTGCAAAGTTAGTAAGAAAAAGGAATTCTAAACCTAACTTGGAGACTCTATCCTTCAAGCTTCTTCCAATTGCACTTTTCTCCATAAGTATAGAATTTAACATAAGACATATTAGAACAGGTTTTATTTGTCTGACAATGTTTATTATTTTGTTAAATAAGGATAATGTATTTGGTTCTCCTACTATATGTAGGAGTAAATTTTCAATCTAGAAACCCCACTCATTTCATTCATCTCAAATTGTCCATCCCTGCATATATGGGATATGCTTGCCGCCCTACACCTTTGGGGAAATTTTATCGTCTCTTTAACTATGAAAAATCTCATTCATCTGCCTTCTTCTCTGCCAGTGAAGGTAACACTGGACTAGGTTTTGTCTACAAATGAAGGTTGCACCGCATAGGAGTGGTGAAAAAACTATTGCCAAGGGATGTTGTATTTGGTTCTACTAATATCTAATGAATGAGATTGAGGTGAAGGTTTTTTCTTAAAGATCAGAGCAGGCTCGTGAATAGTATTAGACACCGACAACAGAAAACCTGCGTGTTCCATTCATCTCTATCAAACACCAAAAACTAGCCTCCCTACACCATTGTTGAAATCTTGTCCTCTCTTTTACCTTGAAAAATCCCATCTTCTTCTTTGGTCATGAAGGTTGCACTGCATTATAATTTTCCCTGCTTATGAATGTTGCACCACTAAGGTGCAAAAATAATTTTGTCCCCATGCTTTCTGAAGTAACGGAGGAATTTGGATTTCCTATTTCCCTGTATATGGCTATGCATCACGAAAAGCAAAAAGTTATCTACATCACAAGTAATCTTTTTTCCATGAAATGACATTTAATTTGATATGCAACCTTAACCAAAAAGAATATTCATCCAATATCTACATCGGGAATCAACTATTTGACATTTTCACCAAACCTTTGGGCCCCCCTCTTGATTTTCTAGATTATGTAACAAGTGGATGTGAATGATATTGGTGCTCAGTTATAGACGAGTGTTAAAATTATTGTATTAAATGTATTAAAACAGGCCTGCATATGTTTATTTAGGTTGGATTATGTTTATTATCTTATTCCCCATGGATATTTTATTTGTTTCTCCTACAATATAGTCGACAACGTTCATTCTATTGAATGAGGTTGAGAAAAGGGTTCAGCCACAGATAACAATAAATATGAAATAACCTGATGAATAGCTTCCTCTGTGAATGGATGCCAATAACGCATTGCAACATAGATATTAGCTTGCAAACCTTTGTCTTCCAAGGCTGTTTTCAATGCATGTGCCTGACAAAATAATATATTGAAAATTAAGACACAAACATGTCGGTGCTCTTTATCAGCATTATCCAAGAAGATAAACAATAGATTTTTGATAATTAAAAAAACAATAGATTTTTATTTAAAGATTGAATAAGAGGCAAATAACAAGTTTTGAAAAAAAAATGCGTGTAGAATAATGAAAGCAATGTTACATCAACTAGTAATGCTATATGCCAAATAAATAGGGAGTAGTAGCAAGTAGATAAGCTGTGAATTGCAGTTACAAGAGTATCAGGAAGAGAGAACGTTGATCCTTTTCAAAACTTCACCATGCAAGGCTTCCATACCTGCTCATCTGTAATCTTCCTCAAAGGTGATCCTCCGCCAATAGAGGCATAAGCTTCTTTACTCTTAGGAGCCCTAAAAGCAGATATCAGTTGTGCCAAGGGTTTTTGTAGGAAACGGAAGATCCTTGGAAGTCTAATTATATCCTGTGCCCAACGAACAAGACAATTTTGTGAATACAGAGTATAGATTACATAAAACGAGTTGCAATGGTCATACAACCTAAAGCTTTTGTTAAAAGCAATGAGAACCAACACATGGACTAAGAGCAGATAAATAGCTCATAGAGAGAATATATACATCAAGATGTAGACAGAAACCAGACTGTTACAATCTTTCTTGTACTTACAGTTACCCATGTAATACACAATTGCTAATTAGCTTTCATCACATTAGCAAGTAACGCATTAGTTCCATAAATAGTGGCAATATTCTCATCCAGCATCTTTTTGTAATTTATAAACAATGGTGATCTTTTTGTACATCCATAAAAGGGGTTTCATGCTGCACAAGGCTCCCACAAATATTTGATCTAGAAGGTTGGTGTGCGGATCTTGGCTCTGGATATCCAAGTGTTTGTTTCTTGAATTAGAAACCCCATGACCTGAAGGTCACAATGAGGCAATTTAATTAAGTCTTTGACGACAAAGCCCCTACACCAATTTCAACTTTCAAACTAGATTATAGCTCTTGAATTTCTCTAGCAGACTACTAGTTTAAAGGTTATAAACAAAGGAAGGTAAAAACTTTTACCATTCTTAATTGGTTGATCCCATTGCTCATACCAGTAAAATAGTTTTAGATGACTCCAAGTTCCTGATTCCAGTCTCCATTAGTATACATGTCACATCTAAAAACAATTCTGTATACTTAAAAGTTTTATTATGCAAAAGAACTGCTCCAAAATCAACAAAAACAGAACCCTTATCACATCTTGCTTGAATTTTTCATTGCTAAACTAGGCTCTGAGCCTAAATGGCAATTTTAAGAAGGGCCCATACAAAGCCCTTTTAAATTATCAACCATTATCACAGCCATGAAAACTCGGTTTTATAATCCTCCCCGACCAATCAGTCATATTTAGAGCTACATCTGATGTCAATTATTGTTTATGCAAATCTAAAGATCTTTGGCAATACCACAAAAATAACATATCACAGTATATCTCAAAACATCACATAAAGGCTTTTTAATCAACAACAAATTGCAAATGAAACACAGATGCAATTGTGGCAAATTGAAGGGGAACATGTCAAATCCAACAAATAGGAAAAGCAAAACCGTTCGCCAGGCCTTATGGGAGCCCTATAAAAAATCATGTTTCTAAATATATTCGTGGCTTTAGGATCTAAACAGAGAATGATAAAATGAAAAAGAAAAGGCATTGATTAGCAAGAGATGTTTAAGGAATGACCCACCACATCAACTATCACATTGTCATAAATCAGCATAGAGACAAGAAGAGGATCAGAATATTACATACAGGATCAGCAAATAAATTGAATAGGAATGGCTGAACATCATCAAGGGTCTCCGGACCACCAAGATTTAGTAGCAGCACTCCAACCTGCTCTTGTGAAGCATTCTCAGAGACAGTCTGAAATTCTTCAGTAAATGTGCATGATCCTATTGCACAATACAGTTTCTTCGTAATTTTCTTCTTCGAAAATGGACCAATATCTGATGATTTCTTTACCCTTTGTGATCTTTGATGATAAGAAAAAGATATTGCATTGCAAAAAGAAGCTTCTGCTTGTTTGTTAGGCCTGAAAAATGAAAACGAATAAAGCTCATCGCCTTGCCACTTCAAACATAGCAAACAAAAGATGGGGAAAAAAATGAAACTTGGGTACCCAGAGAAGAGATTAAGCATGTTGCCATCCAATTTTTCACTTTAATGATCAAAAAAAAAATTCACTTTAAGTGATGCCACAAAGCACCAATTTCAGACAACATCAGAATATCAGTTAGTCGAATCATATTTCAAAAGAAAATGATGGCAAAAATATTGATAATAAAACACATAGAACTTTTTTTTATAAAAAAAAAAATATATAGAACTTACAATGTAGGAAAATGGCTGTAATTTTTCCGCTGAGCATACAAAGGCTTGGCATTTTGGAGCATTGAGTTCACAGCTTCCATGCTCAAAAAAAAGTGTTGTCTATAATAAACTGTCAAGAAGAACCAGTTAAAAAGACATTACAATAAAAAAAGAAGCCACAGAGGAATAAGCCATCCTAAGAATAGAGAGAAACAGGAAAGAAAACCGATTAAACCATAGGATATTCTTTTTTATGGAAAAACCACAGGATATTCTACGCTTACCAAAGAGGAGGCATCTTCCAAACTAAAGTACAGGTGATGTGGGACAACATGAATGCAACCTTATTTTAGAAACCAACATTTGTAATGGCATAAAACAGCATATAATCACAAAATAAAGAAAAATATATTTCAGAGATAATTACATAATAATCAAGAAATTAACAATCCCACAGAAAGACAATTTAAAATCCAAAGAAAATGAGATCGAGGTAAACAGCATATAATCTGAATTAATAGAAACAATCAGATCTCATTGACATGTAACCAAGAAAATCACAAACACAGATATCATAAAACAGGCCTACTGAATTCCAAAAATTTTATGTTGAAGCTTGATTTAATGAATCATGGAATCGATCCTGCCTTGACAGTCTGAAAAATGATGGGTGAAAGCAACAAAGGATAGAATCAGGTTAAGTGGCAACAAGAGAATGAGAGGTGGGGCAATAGATATGTGAAGGGGCAACAATGGCAAAGTCCTGGAAAGAATAGGGCCATAAGGCTAATGTAGAGCAAGCAGAACGGTCCTACCAAAACTGACAGAGGGAGGACAGGTAATGGATGACAGCGTAATTGATGTTGGAGCACAAGATGACGGTGGCATTCTCGCATGAAGCAAACATGGACGGATGGCTCGAGCTCACAGGCAGTCAAAACTGAAGATGCGACATTGGAGAAGGGGCAGGTGGGATTGATGCTCGCGGTCGCTAATGACTCTACGTTAAGCAGAGACGAAGGTGAGCTTAGATGCAATCTAAAGTGAACACCTGAACAGTAGGACACATGGATGCAAATCCAGTGGTCACATGGTTGGAACGTACCACTTAATTAACCTTAGTGTGTTTGGTGGTAGAAGCTTTTGGGAAAATTTGATTGGTCTGGGGATAGAGGGAGAAATAACGTTAGTTTAAAATTGATTTGTGTTAGATGAAAATTAAAATTGAATTTTTTGTTGAAATAAGCGTAAGATATAAAACAAAATTAATTTTAAGGATAAATTATGTAAAAGTAATTTTCAATATTAAAATTTATGAATGATGCGAAATAAATATAAAAACTAGTTGGATATAGTCAAGATGGGTTGAGGCTGAGTTGGACGCCTCAAGAAAATAGGTTAAAATAGTGCATAGAGAGCTCAATGTCTAGTACAACAGCTCCACAAGATCAACGTGTTGGTCACCTCTACATTTGATTTTTGATGGTTACAACATTTAAAAAATAATAATAACAAATTAAATTTTGTCACATCCTACACAATCTTTAATATAAAAATCAACTTAACTTCACATTTTACACTATTTTTAATACAACAATTAACTTTATTTCATACCCTATATACTGTTTAACATAACTAATTAACTTTATTTTTCAACATACACACATCTCAAGACAAACTCAAAATTTTCAAAACATGATCAAAATTGTCTCATTACCAAGCAAGAAAGGCTTGGGAAAATGGAAAGAGGAAAGAGAAGATTAAAAAAGGTTCTAATTAGATAACAATAGTTTCTTGGAAATTATACTAGATAATGCTATTTGGGCATTCTCAACCAAAGACCAAATGTAAAGCGTTTTCAAAACATGATGCTAATGGGCTAAAGCAGATTGTGTTGTTATGCATGGTTTCAGATCCCACATGGCCAAGCACAAGACTTAGACCACATAAACAAGCCAAGAAGAAAATACTGGGTATATATTAGAACACACTCTTACCATCATGCATTATTAAAACTAGAGACCCAATAGACCAAAGTGGACAATTTCTATAGTGAGTTGGCCTGTTAAATATGGCATCAAAGCTGCTCCCCAACCTCTGGAGACCATGGTGGTATCCATGTGCCTCGGGAGATCGTAGTGGGGCAAACTTCAATAAGGGAGCCTGTCTCGAAAGGGGGATAAATAGTAAAAACCTTTAGGCAAATCCCATATGGACAAGTACAAGATTTAGTCCTATATGGAGAAGTTAGGGATAACATGTTGGGTACATATGATAATGGACTTTACTCCCATAAAAGTATTTTAAAACCAAGAGAAATTTCGATATTATGAAAATATTTGGACATCTTGATACATTTCTTAGTGAAAAATTTTAATAAAGTATATTTCATTGACTGAAATCCCATCCTTAGCATAAGACGTCAATGGCCCCCATCACAAACTCTTCTAAGAACAAGAATAACATGACAATTCAAGAACCAAAACATTGTAGATGAATGGAAGAAGAAAACAATTACACCATGAAAATAGTTTGGAGCAGCACTAAAGGCTGCTCAGAAGCTGCGCGGCTGCACCGAACAAGCCATCTCGGAGAACGTTGGACGCCTTTTCTGTGACCCTTGGAACATACCATCAGATTTCAAATCAGCAATTTTCTTTATAATTCCGAGCCAGGAGAGGATAAAATCTAGGGTGATACGGCGGATAGATTTTGGAAGTTATATAGAACAATTTTGCACATAAGTGTTGTGAGGTGACGAGATCTCACTCGATCAAGACACAATTACCGAACGAAAATAAGAAAGAGGAAATTAGAAAACCCTTAACCGCATAAACGAAAATGCTCTTCCAGAATACAAGCCTCTAATCAGCCATAAACACTTTCAAATCATAGGGAAACAGCAAGCACAAGCGCGATTCCAGAAATCCATTCCCCCCAATTGTCGATCGGAGCAAGCGATAGAAGAAATATAAACCGACAGAGCGACGGACAGCGAAGATCGGAAACTAACCAAGCAAATCGAGGAAACCGGAGCACTTTCAGATCACCGGCGAACCTCCGAGTAAAGCTTGAAGAGAGGAGAGAGAGCAAACGCGGCAAAGACTCCACTGCAGAGGCCCCCCTCCACTTCGGTCCAAAAGGGAGGGAGAAAAAGCCCTTTTTTTTTTTTTTTTTTTTATTAAAGTGAAGAATTTTTTAAAAAATTAATTTTATTTCATATTCTATATATTATTAAAATAATAATTAATTTATATCACATCTCATATATCCCGACATAATAACTAATTTTATATCACATCACTCACATATTCTAATATAATAACTAACTTTATTTTACATTATTCATAAATTTTAATAAAAAAATATTTCTATATAAATTTAATTTCAACTTTATTAAAATTAAATCTTATAAACAAACATTTGGTACGAGCTTTTTTTTATATCATTACTAAGAGTCTCGTTTGGTTCGAGCTTTTTTTTAGACAAGAGAAAAAAATATTTAATTTTTTAAGTTTAATGAAAGAGAAATTTATTTTAATATTAAAAAGTGTGAAAATATGAAATATTTTAAATTCTAATATTTGTATTTATATTAGATGTGAAATAAAGTTAATTTTTATAATTGAAATTTGTGTTGGGTAAAAATTGGCCTCGTTTGATTCGAGCTTTTTTTAGACATGAAAAAAAAATATTTTTTAATTTTAATGGAAAAGAAATTTATTTTAATATTAGAAAGTGTGTAAAGTGTGAAATACTTTAAATTCTAATATTTTTATTTATATTAGGTGTGAAATAAAGTTAATTTTTACAATTGAAATTTGTGTTGGGTAAATATTTTCCCTCGAACCAAACGAGGCTAAGACCTTGTTTGATTCAAGTTTTTTTTTAGACAAGAGAAAAAAATATTTTATTTTTTAAGTTTAATAGAAGAGAAATTTATTTTAATATTAGAAAGTGTGTCAAATGTGAAATACTTTAAATTCTAATATTCGTATTTATATTAGATGTGAAATAAAGTTAATTTTTATAATTAAAATTTGCGTTGGGTAAAAATTTTGCCTCGAGCCGTTTGAACTTTTTCTTTCAGACAAGAGAAAAAAATATTTTATTTTTTAAGTTTAATGGAAGAGAAATTTATTCTAATATTAGAAAGTGTGTAAAATGTGAAATACTTTAAATTCTAATATTTTTATTTATATTAGGTGTGAAATAAAGTTAATTTTTACAATTAAAATTTGTGTTGGGTAAATATTTTGCCTCGAACCAAATGAGGCTAAGACCTTGTTTGATTCAAGTTTTTTTTTAGACAAGAGAAACAAATATTTTATTTTTTAAGTTTAATGGAAGAGAAATTTATTTTAATATTAGAAAGTGTGTCAAATGTGAAATACTTTAAATTCTAATATTCGTATTTATATTAGATGTGAAATAAAGTTAATTTTTATAATTAAAATTTGCGTTGGGTAAAAATTTTGCCTCGAGCCGTTTGAACTTTTTCTTTCAGACAAGAGAAAAAAAATATTTTATTTTTTAAGTTTAATGAAAGAGAAATTTATTTTAATATTAAAAAGTGTGTAAAATGTGAAATACTTTAAATTCTAATATTCGTATTTATATTAGCTGTAAAATAAAAATAAATTCTATAATTAAAATTTGTGTTGGGTAAAAATTTTCCCTCGAAGCAAACGAGGCTCTTAGCCTCATTTGATTCGAACCTTTTTTTTTGAGACAAGAGAAAAAAAATATTTTATTTTTTAAATTTAATGGAAGAAAAATTTATTTTAATATTAGAAAATATGTAAAATATGAAATATTTTAAATTCTAATATTCGTATTTATATTAAATGTGAAATAAAGTTAATTCTTATAATTGAAATTTGTGTTGGTAAAAATTTTGCCTCTAACCAAACGAAGCAGTCTCATTTGATTCGAGCTTTTTTTTAGATAAGAGAAAAATATATTTTATTTTTTAAGTTTAATGGAAGAGAAATTTATTTTAATATTAGAAAGTGTGTAAAATATGAAATATTTTAAATTCTAATATTCGTATTTATATTAGATGTGAAATAAAGTTAATTTTTATAATTAAAATTTGCGTTGGGTAAAAATTTTGTTGCGAACCAAACGTGGTAATCTTTTTTTTTAGACATGAAAAAAAAATATTTTATTTTTTAAGTTTAATGAGAGACAAATTTATTTTATTATTAGAAAGTATGTAAAATGTGAAATACCTTAAATTCTAATATTCGTATTTATATTAGTTGTGAATAAAATTAATTTCTATAATTGAAATTTGTGTTGGGTAAAAATTTTCCCTCGAACCAAACAAGGCTAAGGCCTTGTTTGATTCGAGCTTTTTTTTAGACAAAAAAAAAGTATTTTATTTTTTAAGTTTAATAGAAGAGAAATATATTTTAATATTAGAAAGTGTGTAAAATATGAAATACTTTAAATTCTAATATTCTTATTTATATTAGATGTGAAATAAAGTTAATTTTTATAATTAAAATTTGCATTGAGTAAAAATTTTGCCTCGAACCGAACGAGGCTGGCCTTGCTTTGTTCGAGGCGAGATTTTTGCCCAACATAAATTTCAACTATAAAAATCAACTTTATTTCACATCCAATGCAAATACGAATATTAGAATTGAAAGTATTTCACGTTTTACACACTTTCTAATAGTAAAAAAGATTTCTCTCTCATTAAACTTAAAAAATAAAATAATTTTTTTTTATGTCTAAATAAAAAGCTCGAACCAAACGAGGTGAACTACACGTGTTTAATTATCTACTAACGTAAACTCCTACGATAACGACGGGTAATTTTCTAATGTTTTGTTATATAAAAAAAAAAAGAGAGACATTTTTTTTTTCAATTTTAATGTAAAACTAGACAGTGAAATGGTCTTCACCTATGGACAAGATGCTACATCTTCATTTAATGAAGGGGTCTGCCATATTTTAAAGTGGAGAAGTTATAGCATGTCTGCATTCCTTATTTAGAATAGCAAATTCTACATGTAAAAATAATTAATGTACAGTTCCCTAAGTACATATCCAATGTTCATTCATGATGTTCTATCAACACATGCCCATAAGTTAGGGACGGAGAAATTATTACGCGGGAATTACGTATCCAACGCTCGATCTGTTAAAAATTACACGTATCAAAATTTTGAATATTCACAACCTACATGTTCTGTATCTGTTTGTTATTGTTGTAAACTATAGTCTGTCAACTTTGATTTCTAGTAGTAGTTGAAAAGTTTGAGATTTTCATCTCATAGCATGCCCTTCGATTAGCAAGAACAGCGAATGTCGAAGATCTTGTTGGATTTAAGATATGCATTTGAGTCAATTAAACAAATAAAAAATCAAAATTTTCACTTACGAATGAGTGGAATCAGAGCTTTGCTTTCTTTCGGACACAACTTCGTTATCGTCCTTACATTATTTAGGCTTGCGAACAGCAACAATAAGACCGCCTTGTCTGTAAGTAAGGTCTTCGTTTCTGCCAATCACAAATATCTCATCTATGGACACGATATAGATGGAAAACCCAAACTCATTAGTGAACAGGGTGAAAGGGTGAGCATGAACCTATCTGTGAGAGAGATCTTGCTCTGCTGTTAAAAGTCAAGTCGATGAAAATAAGCCCTAGAGATGATTCGATAAAAATAAAAGAATAACATAAATTGTAAATATAATAATATTTTTATAAGTATGGTGTATAAAGTGTAAATACACTCAGAGCTAGATGTTATAAGCATAATATTTAAAATTTAAGTTTAAGATCTGTAATTTTTATTAAAGTATGCGTTGGATATATAATTTTCCCAATTATTATTCATTTCAGACAGAGTAATAAGTAAATGTAGCATCATTAAATTATAATTTTTAAAAATTTTTTAAAAAAATAACGGTAACTATTAAAAAAATAATAATATTCAAAAAAAAGTATATTCATCCTATTAAATGACAAATAACATATAAATAAAATAATTTATTATAATTTCATCCAATTTGATATACAATTCGATCGTGATATCACATCAAACTTAAGTTGTAAACAAATCGCGTTCGAGTGAGCTGCTACTTGTTAGAACTCGAAATTTTTTAGCCTAGCTCAACTCAAATTCGATTTAAAATTATTCTAGCTCAAGCCTACTTGAAATTCATTTTTGAGTCAGTTTGAGTTAATTATATTTGCATTTTTGAAATATTTAAATATATAATATGTACATATTTATGTTCTATAAAATAATTTATTTCAAGGAGATTTGAGTTTATATTGAGTGAACTAATAATCTTATCTCAAACTCGATTCGAAATGATATTTGAGCTTGAATTTTAGCTTAAAATTTTGATTCGAAATCGATCGAGTGGAGCTTGAGTCGAGCCATAATTTCGAGCGAACTTCGAGGTTCGATAGAGCGCCACGGTTAACATATCGGCCATTGGCTCTCCCGGATTCCGGCAGATCGTTCCCCATTTGATTCCCGATGATGGCATCCGCCTTCTTCAATGTGCCGCCGGAATCTTTCCCGCCGCCCACCTGCCATTCCGTCCGCGGATGTTTCAGCCCTACGATTTCGCCGCGCAGGGGATCCTCAGGCAGCGGCCAGAATATCGCCGCCGGCGCAGACACGGCTGAGCCGCCGCGGATCTCGGCCGATATCGTCGATTTCGAGTTCAGTCTCGAGGATCACGTCGCTATGCTCCCCGCAGACGAGCTCTTCTCTGATGGCAAGTTGTTGCCGCTCCAACTGGCGGGACTGCGCCAGACGCCGCCGCAGCTGGCTCCGCCGGAGGCGAAGCCGTGGGTGGTGGAGCAGGGAATCGGATCTGATACCTTGGTGCTCTCCCCCAAGGCGCCTAGGTGCACGACGAGGTGGAGGGGGCTGCTGGGATTGAAGAAGCAGAAAACCCCCAAATCGGAGCCGTCGGAGACGCAGGCGGGGGTGAAAAGCCCTGGCGGCAGATCATTCAAGCAGCTGCTCAATCGCTGCTCGAAGACCCCAACTGATACATCGCCGTTAAACCTCCCGCTCCACCGCGATGCGGATCCAGAATCGGTTCCTTCTTCCATCGTGTCCCGCCTCTCGCTCTCGTGTTCCTCTGCATCTGCTCCCGAGCACGATGACCTCCCCCGCCTCTCCCTCGACTCCGACAGGCCTCGTAATCCGCCGAGAATCCGGATTTCCCGGCAAACACCAGCAGTCGCATCCGTCGCGCCGGCGCCGTCTAGGGTTTACAGCCCGCGGATGGATCCGTCCGGGCGGATCATCTTCCACGGCCTTGAGAGGAGCTCGAGCAGCCCAGGCAGCTTCATTGGCGGGCCGCCGCTGAAGCATCGGGGGATCCAGAGATCCTACTCCTCCAACATCAGAGCTCCTTCCGTGCTGAACGTTCCCGTTTGCTTTCTCCGGGGATCGGCAAAGTCCGGCGCTTCCGTGTTCGGCATCGGCCAGGTCTTGTCCCAGCCACGCAAAGAAAAAGAGGGTTCGTCTCCTTCGCCTTCTTTGTCTTCCCCTGCTACGTCGGCACGATCGGCGGGAAGCTCCGCCGCCTGCCGGAGTAAGGCGGAGCTGGAGAGGGAGCGAACTCGGAACTCGACGAGAGCCAGCCCGTTTCTGCTTAAGAAAATATAGAAAATAAGAAAAACATTTTTATCAAATAAAATCCGTTTATTTTGTAAATATTCCGTAGTAAATTTTTTAATTATTTTTCTCCATTTTTACGGAGATGATTTAAAATTAATTGATTTATGATATTATATTTTTATCTTCAACTTATATATTATCTTAATATTATTCATAAATTACTGATATGTTATAATATCTCGTAATTATAATAAAAATAATTATTCGTTTTAGCTTTAAAAAATTAAGTAATTTGAGTACTTCCCAAAAGATCACCCCATCTCAATACTAATTCAATCCAAGCACACACTCTTAATTACGGACTTTCTCATCATTGGTCTTACAATTTTAGATTTGAGATCACATTATCTACTTATAAAGTTCAGAATTTCACCCTATTTTTGATGTGGGACAATTCTTTTTTGCGCCCTTATCACTATTATTTATTGGCTTCGAAGCCTGTTAGGAGCTATATTTTGCTCAGTAATTTTTTTCTGTCAGGACATCACCTGGTAATCATTCTCTGTCCTTTTCGGCCACAGATGACATACATATATATATCTTATAAATGTATATAAAAAAGAGATTTGGATTATACGGTAAATTGGATCTTTAACTTTAAGGTTTGGCTGAACTTTTAAATTGGGTTATATTTGAAAGTTATATCCTTGAGTTTTTAAATGTTAAATTAAATCTATTTAAAATAATTTCAATTTAAGAGGTTTATCTACAGTTTTTATGTGCTATTTTGTTTTCTCATTAACTTTAATTTTATTAAAATTAATGTTATAAATTACATCATGCATCAATTTTTATGTTAAATTAATATAATTAGTATTTTAAATTTTATACAATTTTAAATATAATTAGTTTAATTATTTATCATATATATATATATATATACTAAAAATTTTCAGATTTATTTTCACGTTGATAAATTCTATTTGCAAATACTTTTTTTATTTTTACAGATATATCGTATAAATATTATTAGGATTTACATTTATCACTCTTAAAAATTCATTATTTTTAAGCATTATTTTCAAAGTTCATTATTTTCATATAATCTATTTAACTTCAAATATAGAGTGCTGCCTCTAAATCTATCTCAAAAATGAGAGGGTGCTGCCTAAAATTTATAAATTTTGAAAGTGCCGTTTGAAAATAATAGATTTTTGAGGGTGACAGATATAAATTTTCTTTTATTCAATTAATAATTGACTTGAATAAATATTTACATATGCAATGTGAAACAGGCACAGAGCACATATAATTTTAAATAAAAATAATTAAAAATTAAATTTTATTCAACTCAAAAATTAACTCAAAATTAAATATATTTTAGTCGACTTAAATCAAATGAGTTGAAAATTTGCTCAAGCTCAACTTATTATTTACCTAATGCCTGAAATTTCAAATTTGCATAAGAACTCCAACAAAAGCTTTGCTTCATTTTCTTGCTCCTGGTTTTCGCATTCTAAACCAGGAGTCGTTTCGAGTCGATTTCAAGCAAGTTAGTTTCAACTTAAATTTAAAAGTTTTGTTTTCAACTCGAATTTGATTCAAACCTATTAAATTTTTTAAATTTTGAAACAACTTTTGAGTTAAATCGTGTCAAATTATATTATATTTTTTAAAAAAAGTAAATTATAGCTTTTGCGTCAAATTATAATGAATAGTTTCTATAAAATATACATTATGGGCTTATTTATTAGCAAAATTTAATTTTAATAATATTAAAATTAAATTTGAATGAAAAAATAATTTATTAAAAATTAGGAATAATGTGAAATAAAATTAATTATTATATTAAGATAAATTAGAGATGTGATTTAAATTAATTATTATTTTAATATATATATATAGAATATAAAATAAAATTAAATTTTAATATTAAATTTATATGATGTGATAGATTAATTTTAAATTAGCTATATATATATATGTTTAATATATTAAACTATTATATGTATATTTTAATCTCAACCTTTTTTATGTAAGTTACCGTAATATGTTATATATCAAATTTATTAATTATATATTAAAAATTTCAAAATAAAAAATATTTATGTATATTTTAAAATAATTTTAAATTGAGCAAAATCAGAGTGAATTTCTAGCATAATTTTTTTTTTTTGAAAATTTCCAGCTTAAAATTGCCACCACAGCCCTAAAATTGTAATATTATAATGAGGTGCCCGTAAATTTAATTCAAAATAAGTGATGCTGTTTAAAAATAATAAATTTTGGGAGTATTGATTGCAAATAATGACGTTTTGGAGGTGCTAGATGTAAATGTTCCATTATAATATATATATATATATATAATTTACTACAGCCGAGGTGTCCCACGTGACTGACCATTCTGTGCTCTCTGGTGTCGCCTGCTAAAGTGCGCCAGTAGCCGTTGATTCCTTTTTGATATTTTAAATATTTTATCAAGATTTGTTGTATAAATACGAAGTTTATTTATTTTTAAATAAAAAAAATAATTACACTCAAATCTCCGAATTTATCGCTTAATACTGTACAAATTTATATTTTTAAAATTATAATATCAGATGAGTCTTTTTTTATTTTTTTATTATTAAAATTTTTTAAAATTATCATTTTAGCCTTTTCCCCTATCTCTCTCCTCCTGATCTCTGCGCACGCGCGAGGCCGCGCGGCCGCCGGTGGGTGCGCGAGGATCGGGAGGAGAGAGAGAGGAGGGGTAAAATAATAATTTTAAAAATTTTTAATAATAAAAAATAAAAAAAAACTTATTTAATAATTTATTAAAATCCAGAGACCCTGATGTTAATTTTAAAAATATGAATCTGTGCGTTATTAAGTGTTAAACGCAGGGATCTGAGTATAATTATCCCAAAGAAAATTATGTAGCGAGATAGCATGCTGCTCGGGGCTCAGGAGTTAGGCGCGGGAGATGTACATAAACGCAAAATAAATTTAATTTTTTGTGCTGCTATTTATATATGTTTATTTGTTTAGTTAGATTAAACTAAATCACATCAATTTTAATTTGATATATCAAATCATAAATTCTAATATTAAAATTTAATTACATTTCACATTATATATATTTTTAAAATAAAAAATTATTTTATTTCACAATCTATATGAAAAAATTATTAAGTACAGATGGCTTATACCTTTTGACGTCCAATTAATATGTTAATAAAAAAAACTATCAGGTCTCCTAGCTGTGGCACGTAGATAAATTTAATTTAACCTCCTGACATATCACTCAAACATATCAGAACCAAATTCGAGGAACCCACTTGGGCTGAGCCCAATAGTCGAACTGATCAAGACCAGTCAAACATAAAGATCAAATAGACGACTAGTTAGTAACCTTTTGTCATATCATAATCTCTTCCTATGATATTGTCACCCCTTAGGAACAAAAGGGATATGTTTGTCATTAATGTTTTGATTGTCAAATGTCATAGGCAAGCCCTGTCACTGCCCACACTGCCTAGCTGCATTAATGAGAGCCACATAACTCACCAAATCTCACTAACTACCCTCTCACTATAAATACATTCATTTATGATGAGAGGGAGATCTCTCTCCAGACTTGAATTTCCTTAAGCATACTGAGCAATGTCCATATACTATTTGCCTGTAATCTTCTACATTATTCGACTAGCTCTTTCCAACAGAGCTTCCTGGAAGCAGTTGACAGCTTGCTTCAACCCCTCCTGCCTTCCTTTTAGGGTGATCTCAAGAGAAGTCGTATCTCTTTTCCAGATATATCCTTTACCACCTCTTTAGTCATTTAGCTAATCCTCCTTTTTTTTTAATTTCTAGTTTAGAAGAATCACCCAAATAATTTGATTCCCTCACACTATATCTTCTCCCTATCCACCCTTTCGATGGCTGAAGATCCATAGAACAACTCCCCTTTTAACTCACAACCATCCCCATCCCTCCTTAACCTTCTATCAATCCTCCCCCATTAAGAGACTCATCATAGTAGCTCTCTTTGTTGGTTGCAGGCATGACACAACTCACTCAATTTATGAGCCAAATTTTTCAGATAATTTTCTTACAACAAACCATCACCTCACAAGAGCACTAATGCTTCCCAATCCATAACAACATTTAGCAGCTGCAAAAAGCTACGATTTGAAGCCTTTGAGATGGCTTGAACTCTAAGAACTGGCCTTCAAAAGTATAATTCAAACTCAAAGGGGACTAGCAACTGGAGATATATCTTCCCTCTGACTCTTAGGCAAAATCTCTCTACACTACTAAATATTGGCGGCTCTAGTTCCACATTACTTTAAGTCACCGTCATTTCTAATTTTTGATGGCAAATTGGACCCCATGCATCACATCCAGTGGTTCAAGAATGCACTTTACACTTGCAACACAGTATCTAATGCATACAAGTGTAGACTATTCGGTAACAACTTCTCTGAAGCTACCGTAGAGTGGCTCGACTGCCTCCCTTCAGGTTCTATTATCTCCTTTTCTCAACTCCTTTGGGATTTTTCATCCCACTTCGCCACAAGTAAGTTGAGATCCTGCAGCTTCTATGAGCTACAAAAGCTAAAATAGGGATTGATCTATCTCTGTGCAATTTTGTCAACTTTTTTTGTCACCTCAATGTAGAAATGCGTGACACCATAGATGACCATTCACTTTCCTGCTTCACCAACACCTTCCTCGTCTCCGATAATCTCTATTTGTCATTTAACCACCACAATCTGAAGATAATGTTTGAGGCATTGTTGTGTGCTGAAAAAGAAATCCACTTAGAAGACGTAATCAATGCAACTTCGCCAATGGTCGAAAATAGAGCGAAGAGCGAAACACACAAGAACTACTCAATAGACCACTCAAAAGGCAAACAGTTTCAAAAGGAAAATAAGGCACCAAACTACCGAGCCCTAGCCACCAAGGTGTTTCATTTGCCCACTCAGTTATGTCTTTAACTCCTACTACAACTGAAGAGATATTCAACACACTGAAGGCCAAACGCTTCATCAAGCTTGCTTCAAACACCAACTAGCCATGCCCTGGGCAAGATCCCACTCAGTTCTATGAACCACACAGCATGTACAACCACCCTTTCACCGAATGCTGCAAATTGAATGAATTGAAAAAAGCCTTGGCCAAAGCCGGGCACCTCCCCGAATCCCGGTTGATCAAATAGCCTCCCCCACGTCAAACAAACTATAGCCTAGGGGAAGTGTTTGGTCGACCCAAGCCTCAAGGGAAGAAACTGATCATGACCATATTCGGTCACTTCCTTGACAACTCCACCTATTTGAGTGCGTCTTCGTCGCACAGGTACATCCTTATTTCCCCTAGCTAACATCACTTTCTTTGTAAAGGACCTACCCAGCAAAGCAACCACACGTGACCGACCGGTCATCAATCTGTTAACATCGATGAATTTTGCCTCCACAGGGATCTCATCAACACAGGAAGCTCCATCAGCATCCTTTACGTTGACACCTTTCGGTAGATGGGCTTCCCAAATTGCTCCACTCTAACTGATCAAAAAAATCACTGCCCCTATTTGTGATGCCCAAAGAATGATAATTTGGAGTTTTAAAATTGAAACTATTTTGGATCTAAAAGAAATATTTTTGGACCTAAAAATAAATTTTTTGGACCTATTTATGAGAGAAGAAAAATAGAGGGACCAAATTTCATTTTTCCCAACAAATGGGATAAGCACGCGCTGGAACCGCCTTCCGCCCGCTCTTTTCTGTGTGTCGCCCGCGCTTGGAGAGAGAAAAAGAATTTCTCTCTCTCTCTCTGTTTTGCCCGTGCCTGCGCCCGTGCCGGTGCCCGTCTCCGCCTCTCTATTCTGCCGAACCCAGCACCAGCAGCAGCAGCTGCCGCTGCTGCCAGCAGGGAAGAAGGAAAGGAGGAAATGAATCAAGCGGGATTTTCTCGTCCAATCTCTTCGTATATTTCTCCGGCTGATATTGAGCTATCAACATGACGTATAAGAGGTAGGTAAGAGTTGTAAGTTGTTTATTAAATTAAATTTATCGGTTAATTAATTAGTTTGATATATGTGATTTTATGTGTTATATCGAAGTACAAATGATATGTATTGTTAAATGCTTATTTTATAGTTGAATCCATGTTGCAAGAATTATTATTACTGCTCAGAATGTTTCATATATTTCGTTATATGCATGATTCTGATTAAGCTATATGTGGAATGGAATATTAATTTCTATGTGAAATAAATGTATAAGAATATTAAGAGAAAAATAATATATTTAATTGAGTTGTTTATCAAGTCAAAAGGCAGAATATGATCTGTGGACTTGGAACAACTAGATGTGATTATAAAATATTTTAAAGACCGATAATGTATTAAAAAGAGTTTCTTGATGTGTTTATGTCCCTGCCTATGCTCGAGCCATGCCAATGCCAGATGTGATTGGTAACTTGCCAAATGTTAGGAATAGTTGCCAAAATGTGTAAACAACCTGCCAGGATGGTTGTATGTTATGTGACACTCCTCTAGATATTTTAGGAGTTGCCAAGGATCCTATATATATGTGATGATGAAATAGAGGCAGTTGTGACATAGACCAAGAAATCGGGGCCCAAAAGATAAAAGTATAAAGAATAAAAAGGATTTACAACGTTTTATTGATATTATATATTAATGTGACATCAGCATTTATATTATGACTGTCAAATTGTCTTGATTATTTGTTATTCATGCTCATAAGAAAGTATAATGTATGTTTGCTTGTAATAGTTTTTTATTTAGCAAGTTAGTGCTTATTGTCTACTCAGTCCTAAGGTCAGTGGACTAATGCCTTTATTGGCAGGTACTGGTGAAGAAAGAGGCACACGAAGGGCCTACGAGCACTAATCAGGGGGGATTTGTATTTCAGTTTGATCCTTTTCTGACTGTATAAGCTAGATGTAAATTATGATTTGTGTATAAATAATTATGTATTAAACATGATGTTTATAGTATCAGTTTGTTATTTAATTATTTTGCTTCCGCTGTATAAGATAAACGTATCTGTTGTGTTAAAAGTTTTTATGTATAATCTTCCCTATGATTTAAGAGAGTTTCGTGATATCCCGAAAAGAGAACATCACGTGTGGTGTCTCATAAGGGGGACGTCACACTATCACTCTCGAAGAGGACTCCAAGATTGCCACCAGAATGGTAAACTTTATCATCATTGATACAGCTTTTGAGTACAGCACCATCTTCGGCAGATCGATCATCACCGCTTTCTGCATAATAGCGTTTACCTTACACTCCTATCAGAAATTCCCCACTTTGAGGGGCATCACCACCATTTGGGTAGACCCAGCCCAAGTGAAAAAGTGCATGAACATTACGGCGAGGCTTCTCAGAGAGAATGAAGATTCCAGGCTTATACGTGTCGAAAAACCAATCAAAGAAAGGGTCTCTCATGCACTTGTATTAGATAAAGGAAAAGAACTGTTTGAATCTTAAAATTTAGATAATAGTGAAAAAAGGCGCTTGTCGTCCTCCTTTCCTTCTATATAAATGTGTTTATTTAGAACCTTTCTGATATGACAGGTATCAATAGAGATATAGCTGAATACAAGCTAAGTATCAAAGAGGGAAACAAACCTATCAGATAGAAAAAGAGGTGCTTTGGAGGCGAACAATAGAAGCCATTAAGGTAGAAGTCGAAAAGTTTTTTTTAGCCGGTTTCATCCGCAAAGTCTAATACCCTGAATGGCTAGCAAATGTAACTGTGGTCAGGAAAGCAAACAATAAATGGTGAATATGTGTAGACTTCACTCACTCAAATAAAGTTTGCCTGAACGATTCATTTCCTTTGCTAAAAATTGGCAAGTTAGTTGATTCAACTTGCCATCACTGATGAACTATCAAAAAGTGCAGAAACTCACTCGGCAAATAGCAGCACTCAGCAGGTTCATCGCTCAGTCAGGTGAGAATGGAATGGACCAAAGAATATGAAAATGCCTTCTCCAACTTATTGATATATCCCTTACTGCCTCTTTAGTCCTTCAGCTAATTCTTATTTCTCTTAATTTTTAGTTTGGAATAATCACCCAAATATAGTGCATGCTATATTGAATGCATGTGGCCCAACTACACATATAACAGGCTCTCATTGGATGCCACACACACATGCACTCACACGCACGCGCGCACACACACACGCACAAACCCATTAAAATAATAATTTATATCATATTCCTCAATTTTTTTTTTTATCATTAACATCCTTCAAATATTTCAATATAATAACTAATTTTATTTCACATCATATACAATTCTCAATAAAAAATATCATCCAAAATTAACTTTAATTTTAGCATACTTATTTACCAGGCTAAATTTAATTTTATTATCTTTTACGTGATATATCACATCAAATATATTTTAATATTAAAATTTAAATATATTTTATATTATATATATATCACATCAATCATATATTTTAATATAATAATTAATTATATTTTACATCATACATAATTTTTAATAATATTGAAAATTTAACGTTTGAAAAAGTACAGGAAAAGATAATAAGTCAAATGTGATTCACACATGTGACTTACAAATTCATTAAAACATAGCAAAAGCTTTAACTTATCTCTATTTAAATTTTAATTTAAATAAAAAAATAAATTTTAAATTTAAAGATAATTATTTAAATTTTAAATCAAAAAATTTAAATAAGAAAATAAATTTTAAATCAAATTAAAAAATAATTTTAAAATTTAAAATTTAAATTATCTAAATCATCACAGAAATTTTTTAAATGATTAAATATAAATATGATTACATATGAAGTTTAAGATTATACAAGATAACAAAGAACAATATAATTTTTTATAATTCTTAAGCAATTCGACATAAAAAAAAATCTAGGAATATATCTTAATAAAGCTATAAAAATAAAATGATAAACATCGAACTTAACCTTTAAATCAATGAAAACTGAATTAAGAAAATCTTTAAATCGATTCTAATTCAATAAAAAAGACATTCAGGCATATGATCGAATTAAAGAATTTACAAAACACTTTATACAAAGAAATATACAGAAGTAAAAGATAAATAAAAATAAAAATACTTAATAAAATAAAATACCAAATAAAATGATCGTCGCAACAATTTAAGAGTAAAAAAATAGCAATAACTTAGTGAAATCGTCTCAACGACTCAAGTTTCTATCATCACAATGATTGACAGAAGATGCAGTTACCGAAAAAAATCTATGCATGAGCAACGAAAAAACTCAAATTTCATTCATAACTCCCGTCAGACCGAACAAATCTGATCCGATTTTTGCATCATTTTATATAGCACACTGAGGAGCAAAAAATATTTATTTTTAAATTTTTATAGTTAGCATCTACTATAATGGAATGACACATTTACATATCATGTCAAATAAGAGAACCACATGTTATTTACCTCAATAAATGAATGATGTTCAGGCATACTCTTTAACTTTCTAATTCATACAAACAAAACACAAAATTTATATCACACTATTCATGTACTATTATGATCAACCCAGCTCAAATAATTATAATTTGATCCCCAAAATATGAGCTAACAAATTTGCTCATTTGCTGGGACGTAGACGTGTAATAAGTGAGTTTTAGTAACAGGCCCGACAATCGAAAGCACTTGGCCGGGTGGCCCCTCATCGCGAGTCACAGGAGCTATTCAAATAACAAGAGCATATTCGACATCAAGCGATAGAAAGTTTTAACACGATTAAAATCCCAACAAAAAAAAAAAGCAAAGATCATTTTATTCGAAACTCCAATTATAACATCTCATTTCCCTCTCATTTCACGCCTCTGAATGCACTGTCATGAAAAATCACCAATTGAATTCTTGCATTTCAATGAGTTCTTTTATTGTTAAACGAAGGTTCACACCAACTTCTTTCTCTCCATTGGTCTGCTTAAGGTTGGAATGGGACAAGCTCAGCTCTGCCACCACCGACAATGCCGGCGGCAACCGTAACGGGCAGCTTGGGCTGAGAAGGATTGGCCAAGACAAACCAGCTTGGAAGCTTCAAACGTGGCAGAGGCAGCAGGTTGGGCATGCCTGGCATTCTTGGAAAATGAGGAAGTGGTACCAAAACTGGCTTCATACCTACCTGCAAACCCAATGCTGGAAGGGTGGAAGATGGCCATTTGGGGACGGCCTCTGCCGCTGGCCGGAGCAAAGGAAGCATTGGGTCCTCCACCGCCGGCACCACTGTGATGCCCTCTGGTTCCGGCTCTGGCGAGGCCACGGGGAAGCCTACGAGCTTATCAGCATCGTCAATAGGTCTAATTGCCATGGACAGATTACATTTCAGAAAGACGACAAAAACGAAGGAAATGCAGATTAGGCCGAGATCCATGGAGAGAACCTAAGCTTTCCTTAAGGAATCTAGAACAGCAATAGATCTGACAGCCTATTTATAACACGAACACATGACTGCATTCAAGCTCAGCCCATTTATGAATAGGTTAAAACAAGACATGCTCAATAAGAATGATTCATGTAAATACAGGGGTTGACCTAGTTGTAACCCAGTCCAATTTAAACGTACTCATTATAAAAAGAAAACAAAAATGGATTCAGTTTCAGACATATCTACTTCCCACCAGCAACTTTAACTGCTGGAGCAGCAGAAAGAATAGGTGTCAGGTAGGGAAGAAATGCAAAACATGCATGCATCCTACCAAGCTATCTGAATCAATGCAACCAGTATCACCATCGTTAATGTCAAACAATAATCTTACCAGTTTCATGAGTATTTTTTGTTGTCAATCATACTTATATAGTGCTTGAGTGACACCCGTATCGATTGTTGTACCAGAGTCACTAAAATTAGCAACTACATCGAATTACATTCATTCACAATTTGGAAAAGGATTCGCAACAACAACAACAACAACAACCAAGCCTTAATCCCACTAGGTGGGGTTGGCTACATGAATCTTTTGTTTTCATTGCGCTCTATCAGTTACCAAATTCTTATCTAAGTCTAAGTAACTAAGATCACTCCTTATAGTTTCTTGCTATGTCTTCTTTGGTCTCTCTCTTCCTCTTTGTACATAGGCACTGGAGCTTCAATCAGCCTATGATTTATATGTCCAAACCATCTAAGCCGATTTTCTCTAAGTTTATCCTCAATTGGTGCAACACCAACTTTCTTTCAGATATACTCATTTCTCATTCTATCCTTTCGTGTATATCCACACATCCACCTTAGGGTTTGTTTGGTTGGAGGATGAATTTGGGTAAGGAAAGAAAAAATATTTTATTTTATAGAGTTGATGGGAAAGAAATTTATTTTAATATTGGGAGGTGTATAGGATGTGAAATAAAGTTGATTTTAAAGTTGGAATTTGTGTTGGATGTGAAATAAAGTTGAGTTTTAAGGTTGGAATTTGTGTTGGATGTGAAATAAAGTTGTTAAAATTTGTGATAAATTTAAAATATAAATAAAATATTAATATGCCTTTTTTTGGATGGTTACCAAACAAGGCCTTAGCATCCTCATTTCTGCAATATTTATTTTATTTGTATGTTTCCTCTTTGCAGGTCAGCATTCAGCACCATATATCAGCGTGATCTTACTACAGTTTTATAAAATTTACCCTCGATTTTGGATGAGATTTTTTTATCGCACAACACGCCAGAAGCATGTTTTCATTTTACCCATCCTGCTTGAATCCTGCTAGTAATGTCATTATCTATTTCACCAAAGAATTCGCAACTATAAACATAAAATAAGATTCATTACAATCAGGCTGCAATTACTGCAGACTTCATTAATATATTGATTGCAGAGAAAAAGGGGTCTACGAATATCGTACATAGACGTAAAGTTCTAAACATTCCTGGAAACATTCAGAATGCATGAATGAGTACAAACTTAAAGGAGTAAGAAATTTTGAGGCTACCATAATATCAGATATGAGCAGCAATAAACCTTATTCTAATCAGCTTTCTTGCTCTTAAGATTTCCTTTTGGTATCTTGCTCAGAAAACCATCATCTAACTTGCGGAACTGACTCTGGAGCTGTCCGAAAAGGTTGTACACAAAATCATCAACTTGGTCTTCATACTTCTCATAAAGCACTGGCAGTGTGTGTGCAGAAACAAATCCTGAATCAGAAAGACATCACCACAAATTTGATATAGCACATTAGATTTTTCAGTTACAGCTATGCATAAAAATCAAAAGGGTACAGAACAAAAAGCAGCTTCACATTTTGATTCAAATCAAAATTGAACGTTTAATTTCAACTCATACTTAAGTCAACATGATGACATGACTCGAAATATATGCTTGAGTTGAATTGAAAATTTTATATATATATACTGATATTTTAATCACTGGGGTAAATAAGCTCAAGTGGTTAAGCCTTGAGTATGAGGTGGAGTTCAATGATTAGATTCCTAGGCAACCGTGAATTAGCAAGTATTAATTTTCATCTTAGAATTAGCAGAACTAATTTCAGCCTTGAGTTTTAAATAGAGCCCAAAAGCATCCTTGATTCCCACCAAAAGTCCACTTGACTCCTACAGGCCTTGGAACACTCTTAGTCAAGAGTTAAGCCCGTCTTCCAGTCCAGGTTTGCTAATGCTGGAAAGATAAACCATAATTCTTTCTAGTCAACAGGAAATTGCCTTTATTTCAAGTCAAGCTAAAGTTTTTCAAGTTAAATTTGAGTTGATCAATGCTTGAACTCTAACCATTGCCAGCCCTACTATAATCTATATAAATTATAGGGTAAGTTCATTTAGGTCCCTAAAATATCACGTAGGTCCATGATTTTAATTTTTAAACTGGAACCCGAGTAATATATAACATAGCAAATGAATATTTTTTTCTAATTTTTTATTATTAAAATTTTTAAATAACATTTTTACCCCCCTCTCTCTCTCTTACTCTTGCCGAGGAGCAGGAAGACAGAGGCAGAGACAAAGAGAAGTGGGCGAGAAGAGAGAGAAGGAAGAGGGAGAGGGGAGAGTTAAAAAGTTTGAGGAGGGGGTGGGCCCCTCTACCTACTCATTGATGAGAATAGGAAAGAGAGGAGAAAGAGAAAAGAGAGAAAGAGGAGAGAGAGAGAGAGTTAGACTGTGGGAGGGGGGGCAGGGTCTTTTGCCTGCGCAAGAGAGAAAAAAGAGAGGAGAGAGGGTAAAAATAATATTTTAAAAAAATTAAAAAATAACCTAATTGGCATATTATATATCACTTAAGGACTTAGATATTAAATATTTAAAATCATAAACACGTGTAATATTATATTCTAAACTCATAAACTAGATGTAATTTATCACAAATTTTTAACTTAACCCAACCCAACAACTATTTGATGAGTTTTGCATCCAAATGTCCCTACTCAGCATACTGGGCTTGTTTTGTTGAAGTATAAATTTGGGTAAACATAGAGAAAATATTTTATTTTATAGAGTTGATGGGAAAAAAATTTATTTTAATATTGGGAGGTGTGTAGGATGTGAAATAAAGTTGATTTCAAGATTGAAATTTGTGTTGGATGTGAAATAAAGTTAATTTTTAAGGTTGGAATTTGTGTTGAATGTGAAATAAAGTTATTAAAATTTATAATAAATTTAAAATATTATTAAAAAAATATTTTGCCATCTTTGGGTAATTGTCAAACATGCCCTATAGGGCAACTTTGAGTTCAACATGATAAAGTTGGGTAGTATTCAAGATGACCTATTCTAACCTACTTACAAGAACAGCGCTTATCCCTTCAAATAATCCTTAAAAATTCTCGGTATTTTTTTATTGCTTTCCACATTATTTTTGAGTTCCAACATCTTAGCTTTCCCCCAATTAACATTAGCTTTATTTTACATCTTACATGCCTCCCAATATTAAAACAACTTTACATTCCATCAAACTTATAAACTAATATATTTTCGAAAAATAATTGCCTTTGTTTTTGAAAAATGTAAACTAATATATTTTCTCTTCTTACTAAAAAACAAACTTTCAACCAAACAAGTCTTATGCATCAAATCATAGGATCCTAGGAACGTTATAAAACCTATTTGCTAAAAAGTACCACACTGAAAAATTCCAGTTGTGTTTAAGTATATTACAATAAATATATTTTTTTTGACAAAAAATATTACAATAAATATAATTTTTTTTGACAAAAAATATTACAATAAATATAAATTTTTTTGACAAAAACAGTAAATATAAAATAATTGATTAGGTAAAGGATTTAGTAAATTTGGAGTTTGGCAATATCAAGAGCAAACGTTTAGCTAATGTTTTTGTCAAAGCATACATCCAGTGAAACAAATTGATCACTATTATTGTAGTGAAACCTAAAGAGCGGTGAAAGCCCAGATATCCCAAATTATTTTTAGCAGAGTTATAAAGCTTCTGAGTCCTACATAAGGCAAGTTTCTATACGATGAGATTGCCAGATTTCTATTGAGGGAGGATTGCTTTAAATATAAACACAACATGCAACTAAAGAGAAACAGAAACAATTACCCACCAACATAGATGACAGTCAGAAAGTTGAACCAACTACCAACCACAGCAGCAGCCCACAAGCCAAGCACAACCTGATTATTTATGTTATTATAATAATATATCCAAAAGTATCATTAAAAAAAAATTTAACGACATAAGCAGCTGGTAGAATAAGCAAGACGTTGGACAAGCATGAATTCACAATTCAATAGCTATTAGACAGTAGAGCTGATTATTATTATTATTATTATTATTATTATTTTGATACAGTAGAGCTTTTTATTAGTTTAGCTACAAGTGGGAGAAAATATGTTTAAGACAGAATGAATCTTCTCTTTGTAACTGGTGCTTGACTCTTGACTTTAAGGTATAATGAGTCCAAACATGACGGAGACAAACAATATACTCATATATATGTGATTAATCTAATTTTCAAGCCTATTGTGCGCCCCACCTTTGAAGCATGCATACATGAATGAAGAGAGAGAGCATAAGTTCTGATGGAAAAAAAAGAGGAATAGAAAACTTAAATGCAACTTCAACACAAGTAAAATAATATTTACATTTGTGTGTACTACATTAAATCCAAATTATTTAGGCTAAAATTTCAGGCCTCAGTACACCATAAGTGTGGCGAAAACCTTAAGCGAAATTAGCACTTTAGAACTTAAACTCTATGGGATACAGAGTGTAACAGCATAGCAAAGACATAGAAGCCAGCTATTACTAGATTTTATAATAGTATAACAAGCGCATGAAAGCCTAATATCAAAGATTTGATTTATGATGACATATCCGGAGATACATGAGCTTGTCATCAAAATTTTGACTTGTAATAGCATATCAGTGCACTCTAATTTCTTCAAAGTAACAGCGGCGGAGGCACAACCCGGTCAATTAAGGCCAGGAGCGCGTCACCGACAGAAGGGACGAGTCGGCCGGTGCACACCGTGAAGCGGACCGACCGACCCGGTAAAACTATTTTAGAGTTTTCTTCAGCATATGATCTTGTAATTGCTAATACTTTATTCAAGAAGAGAAATGAGCATGTTATCACGTACAAGAATGGAACTTCAAGAACTCAGATTGATTATTTTTTTATAAGGAAACGAGATCGCTTGGATTGTAAAGATTGTAAAGTCATTCCAAGTGAATGTTTGACTACCCAACATCGATTAATGATTTTAGATTCCGAGATAAAGTATTGGAGAAGAAATAATAAGTCAAAATCCTATCGGACTCGATGGTGGAATCTAAAGAATGAGAACAAATGTATATTTAAGAAGAAGGTTCTAGAACTTGGGCAATGGAGCATTAACGGAGACACTGATCTTATGTGGTTGACAGTTGCTAACTGTATCCGTAAGGTGGCGAAGGATGTACTGGGAGAATCCAAAGGAATGATTCCAAATAATAAAAATACTTGGTGGTGGAAAGATGATGTACAAGAAAAAATTAAGGAGAAGAAGATTTGTTATAGAGATTGGTTTAAAAATAAAAATAAGGATAAGTGGGAGAAATATAAAGTGGCTCGACGAAAATCTAAGAAAGCAGTCGGCAATGCAAAGAATATGACCCTTGATGATTTATATAAGAAGCTAGACACTAAAGAATGAGAAAGAGAATTATATAGGATTGTCAAGGCAAGAGATAGAAAAACTAAAAATTTAATTGAAGCAAAATGTATTAAAGATGAAGATCAAAGAGTACTTTTCATGGAAGAAGATATCAAAGATAGATGGATGAGTTACTTTCAACAGCTTTTCAATGAAAGTTGTGAAAATTCAATGGATCTTACAGAATTCAGCACCCTAAAAGAATGTAAAAATTACTCTTACATCCGACGTATTAGTAAAGCTGAAGTCTGAAAAGCTTTAAAGAAGATGAAGCATAAAAAAGCAGTAGGATCAGATAACATCCCAATTGATGTTTGACAGTGCTTAGGAGATGAAGGAGTTTCTTGGCTCACTAGATCGTTTAATATGATTTTGAAGACTAAAAAGATGCCAAATGAATGGAGAAAGAGTATATTAGTACCTATTTATAAGAATAAAGGCGATGTACAAAATTGTGCCAATTATAGAAGAATTAAATTAATGAGTCATACTTTAAAACTTTGGGAGATGGTGATCGAATAAAGGTTACGCT
>JAEMOT010001699.1:152817-229450 GCA_019297695.1 Apostasia ramifera | reverse complement strand
TGCAGAAATGAGGATGTTAAGGTGGATGTGTGGATATACACGAAAGGATAGAATGAGAAATGATTATATCCGAAAGAATATTGGTATTGCACCAATTGATGATAAACTTAGAGAAAGTCGGCTTAGATTGTTTGGACATCTAAATCGTAGGCCGATTGAAGCTCCAGTTAGAAAAATTGAGTTATTGAATTTTGCCCATGTACAAAGAAGAAGAGGGAGACCAAAGAAGACATGACAAGAAACTATAAGGAGTGATCTTAGTTACTTAAACTTAGATAAGAATTTGGTAACTGATAGAGCGCAATGGAAACAAAGGATTCATGTAGCCGACCCCACCTAGTGGGATTAAGGCTTAGTTGTTGTTGTTGTTGTTGTAATAGCATATCAGTGGCGTGAAAGTCGATCATAAGTGATTTGGCTTGTGGTAGTATATCAAAAGCATAGAAGTCTATCATCAAAGATTTGACTTGTGATAGCATATCAAGAACGTAAAATCCTGCCATCAATGATTTGATTTGTAATATTATATTAAGAGTATGGAAGCTAGCCATCAAGGATTTTATTTATAATAACATATTAAGGGCATAGAAAATGACCATTAAAGATTTGATTTATGATAGCATATCAAGAGCATGAAAAACCTGCCATCAAGGATTTGAGTTGCGATAGTGAAAGGATCTTGTAAAGTTAGTTTATGAAACATTCGTTTGATACTCAGTCATTTGCAAGTGTTAATTTCAATACTTCGAGAAGTAGAAGGATCATCTTTCAAAGAGAGCGACTAAATTTGGAATTAGAATCCCATTGGAAATTCCTTTTGGTGTGTCCCCTTTTAAAGAGTTCAAACTTGAGGTACTGCCCTTTAAAGGAGTCTCTTCGAGGGGTTTCCTTGAACACATCTTTTGAAAGAATTCTCCTTAAAGTGGTTTCTGCAAAGAATTTCTATTCGCGGGATTTCTTCAAAGAATTTCTCTTCGCAGGATTTCTGCAAAAGGAGAGTTAATAAATTTTCTACGAAAGATTTCTTTTTGAAAATTTTCTATGAGAGATTTCTTTCTTGCAGACTTTCCACGAAGTGTTCTTTTTCGGACCTTCTAAAAAGATTTGGAACTTTTCACCATTTTCTAATGCTCTTTATTTGTATCTCTTTCTGTTTTTAGTCCCTTTCGTGAGGGCTAAGTTTTTTTTAAATTTTCTGTAAATGATTCCCTTTTGCAGCTTTTCTGAGAAGAAATGCCTTTTCACAAAATCTTTTCAAAGGACTTCTTTCTCTGCAGTTTCTTCAGGTGTGAGGTGACTCCTTTATAGGAGTGCTTCCCTTTTAGAGTTCCACTTCTCCGAGTTGCTTCTTTTTAGCAAGGCTTGTTCTTTCATGTTTTCCTGACTTAGGAGAGATTTTGACTATATGTTTAGTTCAACTTTTTTGCCCTTTTTGAGATTTTTTGAAAACTCATACACATTATGCATTTTTTATAGCGTAATGCCATAAAGAATGTTTTGAGTTCTAATTACTAATGGGGGATCAACCATCCTGGTGGAGAGCATGCCATTATTGATTAGTAGATGGTTATCTCACTTGGAGTTAGTCATTCTTGAGTGAACATTAGACAGATGAGGATCAAATCCAAGAATGATTATCTTTATTGATTAGCAGATGGTTATCATCACTTCTACCTAAATTTTCCTTAAAAATTTTGATCTTTACTGAGTTACAATTTCGAGCAAGTGGATGATCAGAGCTTTTTCTAGGAGTTAGGAGAGGCAAAACTAACCAGTGATGCCTTAAGCAAGTAGCGGACCACAGCAGTTTCAGGAGTTCTTTTTTCTTCTTCTCAACTTAGAAAACAGAGGGCCACAACAAAGAAAAAGGCCAAAGAAGTAAAACAGAGAGAAGCAACTCCCGAAAGAAGACGCTCTCTCCCGTTAAAGGTATTTATAAGCGCAAATGGCAATGGAGATGACGGTAGGATGTGCCGTCAAAACTCCCACTAGGGCTTAATTTCATCAAGTTGTTATAGGATCCACTTTCTTATTTGTTGCTCTCATCAAGTAGGTGAGATTTGATATAAGAGGGGTGCCACATTAGCGACCGGTACTCTCCAGAGATTCTATTGAGCCTTACAAAGGAACATTTGTGTTTCACAAGATTTATGCTTCACAGCTTCACTTTTGAAGGGATTTTCTTCAAAGAATTTCATTTTGCAAACCACCTTCCTTCATAGGATTCTCTTCGAAAAAAAGAAACTTTTCGCAAAATGACTTTTATGCTTTGGACCACTTGAAGGACACAGTGCTCTATCTCTTCGTTCCTTGGCTTTGGATGAGCAGTGAGGAATCATTCCTCTTTATAGGGTTTTGCTTTCTTTCATCTCTTCTTTTAAAACATAGTGTTAATAGATTAGAGCCTGAGAGTTAAAGATGGAGATCAATGAGAGCAGTTGTTGCGTAGTTGCAATTCATGAGGTTAAGGAAACTAATTGAGCAATCTCGAAGTTCTCTCCTCAGTGAGCATTTGATATCTTTCCTCGTGATCTACTTGACCAACTTTCATCTATGCGTGATATTTAGTATGCAACTAATCTAATTTCGACATCAACCAAATTGAACTTCCCTTAATAAGTATGCTGCATTAAAGAGACAAGTAGATAAGCTGCTTAAAAAGAGTTGTGAGAATTTTGAGTTCTTGTGCCATTTTTGTCCTTACTCCTACGAAAAATAATACTTAGAAAATATGTGTGGATAATCATGTCATCAATAAAATTGCCATGAAGTACCATTTCCCTATACTTTATCTTTACGATATGCTAGACATGATGGCAGGTTCTACTTTATTTTCATAGATCAATCTTATGAGTGATTAACATCAAGTTAGAATTCGGCTTGTGATGAATTGGAATCAATATTTAAAATAAAAAAATATTTGTATGAATGATTGGTTATGCCTTTCAGGTTTTCCATCTCTAACACATTTATGTAATTGATAACTTAGGTATTATGACCATTTCTTTGTATATTCATTGTCATATACTTTGATGACATATTATCAAAACTAGTGGTGAGCATTTAGATAATCTTTGTTAAATTTATCAGGTCCTTAAGAGTTAAGAGTTTGTATATAAATTTTAAGAAAATTATCTTCTTGAATTTCATAGTCTCTCCTAATAGTGTTTTAACTGACCCCAAAAAAGCAAAACTCATATTTGAATAGCTAAAGAAGTCTTATATCAGTACTACAGTGGCTTCTATCATTGACTATATGAAGAAAGGAACATTTGAGTGGACGAAAATTGCCAACAGAGTCTTTACTGAAATTAAAACTCGGATATCTAAGGCTCCTATATTAAAATTCCCAAATTTTTCTAAAGCTTTTGAAATGTACTGTGATGCCTCAGAGGTAGGTAGAATGCTGAGCCATGAAAGTCAGCCCTAACCTTCTTTAATGAGAAATTATATAAGTTAAGAGCCAAAATGCTCCACAAAACATCTATGCTATAGTTCAGGCACTTAAATATTAGAGGCATTATCCCCCACCAAAGGAATCTTTTTTCCGACTATAAGAATTTCTTCTCTTCTCTGATCATGAAACTATTAAATATCTAAAATTATAAAGGAAGCTCAATTCACGATATGCTAAATTGGTTGAGTTTCTTCAATAGTACACTTTTATACTCAAGCATAGAGTATGATCTAATAATCGGATGACTAACACTTTGAGTCATCGAATCTTTATGTTATCCACATGAGTGTTGAGATTATTAGTTTCGACAAACTCAGAAAAACTTACAAAAATTGTCTCGACTTCAGAATTTTTCTACTTGGCATTATGAAATGGACAATATAGAAAGTATTTTGACTTTCTTTTACTGAATGAATATTTATTTCATGATTGTAAATTATATCTACCTAATCCCTCTATTATAGACTTCATGATTTAAGAGCCTCATGTTAAGAGTTTTGTTGTTTATTTTAAGTGGAACAAGATGACAAAGGCAATTGAAAATCAATTTTATTGGTCAAGCCTCAAGAGAGATGTACCATGTATCGTAGCCCAATGTATAATATATGTTATTGCAAATTAGTACAAAAAGAATATAGGTATACACCCCTTTACGTTTGCCTAATCGTCCTAAGCAGAACATCAATATCGATTTCTTTCTCAGGTTACCTCGTACTATCGCTAGACACAATTCTATAGCATTATAATTGATTTCTTTTCTAAGATGGTACATGCCATATTAGAAGCATCTAGGATAATAAGTTTTTTCCTGAAGGAGTTGCATGGTTACAAGGTTTACCCAAGTCTATTATTTCTAATAAAAATGTGAGATTCACGAATAACTTTTAAAAAATAACCCTATGACATGTTGAGTACCAAGCTTAAAATCAACCACAAATTGATAGCCAAACGAGCTCTAGACAATTTACTTAGATATCTAGTTAGAAGTAATGGTTGGAATTAGAATTTGTCAGCAGATTTTGGAAATAATAATTCTGTCAATAGATTAGGCTTTTAAGGTTATACATAGCTACAAGCCCAAGACTTCGACAGATCACATATCTTTTCTTTTATGAAAACATATCACATATCTTTACCTATGCATCTTAGAATAGTTGAATGTGCATAAACATTTGCACAATATATTAGGGACTTTCATCATAAGATCAATAAGAAAACAAATATTAGTGATGACACTCAAAAGAAATTGACAGATAGTTATAGGCGAGTGCAAGAATTTTCTCAATGTGATTATGTAATGAATTAATTTAGGTACGAGCGATTTTCATCTAGAGTTGTTAATAAATTGCAAGCCCATCGAGTAGTTTCATTTAAAATTCTGAAGAACATTGGGTCAAATTTGTATGTTTTGGAATTACCACCAGATCTGACCTAGAGCATAAAAGATAATTTGGAACCATACCCGTTTAACCCTGCCCCACCCTTAATAAGACACGTATGGATTTTAAAATTCAACGTATGCAAGATGAGTATGAGTTTAGATAACCCAATCCCGTAATGAGGCAAGTAGTATGAGTTTTACATAAGCATACCTACCCTACCAACAACTAATAACTTAGATGAAAAAAAGAACCTAATATTAATTCCTCATGATGAAAAATTAATCATGTATTTTGATGTTTGTTAATATGTTTAATGTAACATCTTATGAGATAAATATAGAAGTATTATTCACTTTAATTTCAGAGAACTATCTGACTTTAATACTTTTCAGGAAGGTCGTCTATTCTAGTACTATTTCAGCTCAAGCATACTTAATTACAAAGTTTCCCATCACTAATCTTATTGTTTTACCCCAAAAGTCGTCTGTATCATTTGGGGTCATGTTATTTACTGTACAACTTAGAAACTCCACTTAATTTTTGATGTGAAATAATTCATTCCTGTGCACTTCCACCTAAAAGTCTGGCAGGATTTTTCCCATGTTCGAGTGATTCCGATATAATCATATGGATATCACTCCGACCATCACTCCTCTTTTTTATCAGTCATGAGTCGCCACATTTAAGCTATTTGGTGGTTATAGGGAAGTTTAATGGCAAACTTGGTGCTCTACACATGATTGAAGTAAATGAGGCTTGGAGTGGAATCAGACTTGTCTAAAGAGTGTTTGGAGTGATGAAGGTGAAGAACAAGTATAAATGAATAGAAGATGAACACCCAAATTTTATTTGTGTAATTATTTTTGGTCTTCTATTTTGTGTAGCATTGGTCTTAAAAGTGCTATGAAGTGTGTGAATCATAATTTGAGCATTTTAGACATCACTATAAGTTAGTTGGATTGAGTTTGAACCAATTAGAAATGAGTTACACCAACCAAAAGTGACCTGACTAATATTAGCTATCCGTCTTTAATCGAATGTTAGCAGAGTAATATTTTTCTAGGTCAATCATTTGGTCGACCGAAGCTAGTTTGAACATAACATTTGATATTTAAACGGCTAGTTTTTTGGACAACCAAAGGCAGTTTGGCAACCACTTGTACTGCCCTTTGCATACTTTGTCTATATAAATAGATGAGTAGTTTTTTGGATATGTTGACGATCCTCTTGAATATTATTTGAACCCATGTTAGTGAGTACTAATCCCCTTTGGTGTGAGAGATTAAATATTAATTAAAGGGCAATTAAACAATATTAGTGAAGAATAAAGTGATTAAGTGCTCTCTTGTGATCCAACCTCTTCCAAGTGCTCCGAGAACTCAACCCTAAGAAGGAAAGATGTATTTTGAATTTATGCTTTTTGTTATGGAAATTTTCAAAAAATAATTTAAGAATGGAATAATCCAAATGTCCAACCAACCAAGAACTCATTAGGCAATGGAGCTGTGAGCCACCTTTTCTTATTTGCTCAAATCTATTACAATCACTAAAGAGATGGTAGGGGGTTAAAAATGGAAAGCCCATTTTCTCGCTCTCTACATCTTACAAAATTATGGAAGTAGAATCAGTAGTGACATACTCCTAGAAGAGCATCTGAAATTGGATATAACATAGAAACTAAGGTTCCTAAGTTGCCCCAGTTTACCACTGTCACCTCTAACGCAGGTCCAAGACAGTGAAAATTTATAGACTGCCTAGACAAATTTATCTCATTTCCTCATATTTTTCCCCGCACATGCAATATCTATTTAGTTCAACTAAGGTACTCACACAAATCATCTTCTAAAGTTAAATACTTAGGAACAATCAGAGGTCAAAAATGCAAGCAACTGAAACTTCCACACAAAGTATGAATATATCTTAAGCAAGAGTACTCGAGAACTAAAATGCCATGTCAACATCAATAGCTAATGCAAAGTTTTAGGGAAAAGACAATGTGATGAATATATAGTTTGTTTCATTAACATGCTCAAAGACCAGTTTCACCTAAGCATGAAAAGTTAAGAATATAATGCCTAATGAAAAAGTTCGAATAAAAATGTCTTACTATGAGAAACTGCTTCAAATCCCTTCCGCATGCAACATCTTGAATGATTCCCAGGAACTTATTAACTTGACCGCCAACATTAACAGCAACATTAACAAATAAGTCATTTGGCAAGACAAATCGAGGTACTTCGGATGAGGACCTGCAGAGGAAACAAATTAACATCACCCATCAATCTGCATTTACAATTTAAATATAAGAAAATCACCTGTTCATCATGCTTGAAGCATTGGACCAAGCAAATTGAACAATCATTCCAATAACTAATGCGAAGCATACAAGAGTAAGAAAGTGGTAATCTAGCCACTCAAAGAACACCCAACTGAGGGTTGCGCCAACTAAGACACTAGAAGATATCTTCCTGTTCCTCCATAACAACACATCAGCAGCTGCAAAGTAAACAAATTACTCAAAGACAGTCTGACCAGAAATACAATTCTTGAAGAAATCAAAAACCGGTCAGAAAAATTCATGAGCAAAATACATTTTCCACCCCCCAGAATGTGGTGAAGTGATTTCTGGCGCCCAAAGAGCCTATTCATTTTGCTCGATACAGAACTTCCCTCATTAAAAAAACTTCCAGACTTAGGCTTTGGAACAGCATCAGCAATAGTTTCCATTATATTGTCCAGTATATTCACCCCATTGTTCTCCTTATGGTCATGCATTTTGGCCTGTTTTAAATTAACCATCAACAATAAGTCAAGAAATATTGTTATTACCAAGCACCCTGCAAAAATGATTATGGTTCAAAAAACAAAAATAGAAAAAGACACACAGACCTATGGATAACTTGGTTAGAACATAAGGTTATTACTGACATATAAACTACAAGCATAAAATTTTAGATCAATTGGCAATTCAGTTATTGAAAAGTTTAATGGAGAAGTTTAAAGAGAGAAAGAAAGACCTACATTTGGTTTGTATTGATTTGAAAAAAGCTTATGACAAAATCTAAAAAAAAAATACTTTGGAGAGTTCTAGACGAAAAAAAAGATTTGCACTGCTTAAATTCAAGTTATTAGAGATACGTATAAAGGAGTCATTACCTATGTTCAGACACAAAGAGGTTTGACTAGGGATTTTTCTATTACAATTGAATTACACTAAGGCTTAGCTTTAAGTCCGTATCATTTCGCTTTAGTTATGGAAGTCCTGACTGGACATATAAAAAATGAGGTACCTTGATGTATGCTTTTTGCAGATGATATTATCCTTATTGATAAAACTAAAGAGGGAGCTAAAGAGAAACTCGAGCTTTGAAAGAATACTTTAAAATCTAAATATTTTCATCTCAATAGATCAAAAACTGAATATATGGAGTGCACATATAGTCAAGAAAGAAGCACTTATATTGGAGATATGACAATTGATAATCAAATTGTCAAGAAGAGTGAGCGTTTTAGATACCTTAGATCAATCATACAGAATGATGGTGAAATAGATAATGACATTATTAGCAAAATCAAAATAAGATGATTAAAATGGAGAAATGCTTCTGACATTTGTGATAAAAAAATTTCATCCAAACTTAAGAATAAATTTTATAAAAATATAGTAAGACCAGCGATGATATATGATGCTGAATGCTGGCCTGCAAAGAGAAAACATATAAATAAAATAAGTGTTATAGAAATGAGAATGTTAAAATAGATTTGTGGATAAACATGAAGAGATAGAATAATTAATAAGTATATCCGCGAGAAAATTGGTGTTGCATTGCACTAATTAAGGATAAACTTAGGAAAAGTAGGCTTAGATGGTTTGGACATATAAATCGCAAGCCAATTGAAGCTCTAATTAGAAAAATCGAGTCATTGAATTTTGCCCACTTTCTCTAAGTTGATGCACACATAGTAAACCTACTATAAGAAGGCCAAAGAAAATATGGTAAGAAATTATAAGGAGTGATCTTACTCACTTAGGCCTATATAAGCACTTGTTAAGTGATAGAGCGCAATGAAAATAAAAAATTCATGTAGCCGACTCCACCTAGTAGGATTAAGACTTGGTTGTTATTGCTGTTGTGGCTATCTTGGTTAAACAACAACAACAACAACCAAGCTTTAATCCCACTAGGTGGGGTCGGCTACATGAATCTTTTGTTTCCATTGTGCTCTATCAGTTACCAAATTCTTATCATAACATAAATCCTTCAGAAAATTGTGCTAAAGCTATCTTGGTTAAACACAGAAAATAAAAATTATCCAAAAATAGTGAATGCCTACAGCTAAAGTAGTCCACTTTATTGTATACTCTGCAACATTTTGCTTATAATCATGAAATTTGGCCTAATTCAAACAACCCCAAATGCTTAGGCAAAAAAAATGTGCATCTCTAACCAAACACTCAGTATATGCAAACAATCAAGCTTTAAGAAAAAAAGAATGGAGATTTACATGCATATCCCTCAAATCTTCTACAATAATATATTAAACCTTTTAATCTTTTATTTTACAACTTAACCCTCCAAATTTTCTAAAAACAACATCTTTAGATTTTTTTTCAAAGTTTTTAAAAGATTTTTTATAATTATTTAGAAGTTTTTTGCAAAGGATACGTATATACAAAATCTTCTAATTATATGTTTATCTATACTATATATAAGAGTACGAGTTAAGCAGGAGAAAAAAGATTTTGTCCTATCTGTATTTTTTAAATTTAAAAATTCAGAAAAACAATAACAATTGCATTTTGGTCTCAATTTTTTCACCTTCTTATAAATCAGTTCGAATGTATAATAAAATTTGTGAAATTATTTATGCAAATTTCGGGAACAAAATTTCTAAAGGTGGGGAGAATTGTAACATCTAGAATTTAATTTGAGATTTAAATTTTCGAGTTGATTTGAATCCAAAACAGATGATTTTGAATCTAAAATAAATATTTTTGACCTATTAATAAGGATATAAAAGGTAGAGGACTAAATTGTAATTATTCCTAAAAAAACTAAACAAACAGATGGGGATGCCCTGCCAAACTGCAGCAGCCGCTGCCCTACCGTTCTTCCATTTTTTAAATTGAAAAACTTGTTGTAATTGCATTTTGGTCTGATCTTTTCCACCTCCTTACAAATTAGTTCGAATATATAATGAAATTCGTGAAATTATTTATATAAATTTTGGGAACGAAATTTCTAAAGGTGGGGAGAATTTTGACATCTAGAATTTAATTTGGGATTTAAAATTTTGAGTTAATTTGGACTCAAAATGAATAATATTGGATCTCAAATAAATATTTTTTAACTTATTTATAAAGATATGAAAGTTGAGGAATTAACTTATAATGTTTTCTTAAAAAAATAAAAAAAAAATAGAGATGGGCTGCAGTTGCCAACGCAAGGCTACCCCACCCCCTCTTCCCATTATTTAAATTGAAAAATTCATAATTGTCTTTTGGTCTTAATTGTTTGACCTTCTTATAAATAGGTCCAAATAATTTATATTTAAGTCCAAGTTTTTTCTCAAATTATCATTAGTCAAAAAAACAACTAAAATTGTCTTTTTAGTCTCAACTTTTTCACCTCCTAGGTTCAAATTATCTATATTTAATTCTAAATTGTTTTAAATTTTGAATTATCTTTATTTTTTTAAAATTCAGAAAAACAATAACAATTGCATTTTGGTCTCAATTTTTTTACCTCCTTACAAATCAGTTCAAATGTATAACGAAATTCGTGAAATTATTTATGTAAATTTCGGGGACAAAATTTCTAAAGGCAGGGAGAATTGTAACATCCAGACTTTAATTTGAGATTTAAATTTTCGAGTTGATTTGAATCCAAAATAGATGATTTTGAATCTAAAATACATATTGTTGACCTATTAATAAGGATATAAAAGGTAGAGGACTAAATTATAATTATTCTTAAAAAAACTAAACAAACAGATGGGGATGCCTTGCCAAACTGCAGCAGCCGCCGCCCTACCGTTCTTCCATTTTTTAAATTGAAAAACTTGTTGTAATTGCATTTTGGTCTGATCTTTTCCACCTCCTTACAAATTAGTTCGAATATATAATGAAATTCGTGAAATTATTTATATAAATTTTGGGAACGAAATTTCTAAAGGTGGGGAGAATTTTGACATCTAGAATTTAATTTGGGATTTAAAATTTTGAGTTAATTTGGACTCAAAATGAATAATATTGGATCTCAAATAAATATTTTTTAACTTATTTATAAAGATATAAAAATTGAGGAATTAACTTATAATGTTTTCTTAAAAAAATAAAAAAAAAACAGATAGAGATGGGATGCAGCTGCCAACGCAACGCCACCCACCCCTCTTCCCATTATTTAAATTGAAAGACTCGTAATTGCCTTTTGGTCTTAATTGTTTGACCTTCTTATAAATAGGTCCAAATAATTTATATTTAAGTCCAAATTATTTTCTCAAATTATCATTAGTCAAAAAAATAACTAAAATTGTCTTTTAGTCTCAACTTTTTCTCCTCCTAGGTTCAAATTATTTATATTTAATTCTAAATTATTTTTAATTTTGAATTATCTTTATTTTTTAACACTAGATTGGTTGCATACAACATCAAAAATAAAAATAACCACAAATCAAGTAAATAACTAGAAATAATATGATATTGTAATGCTAAGGTATTTCTTAACGCTTTTTATATATACTTTTAAAAATTTACTTGTTATAATTTGTTGAATTTAATTAATTTTAGATGATGATTAATTTATTATTTAAAATTTGGATAATTATAAAATGAAAGGTTAATTCAAATTAACTGTTATTAATTTTCATCTTTATCTCTAAGAAGACTTGATTAAATAATCCATTACAATAATCTAGAATCTTGTAATAGAGGAAAGATAATTTGATCTCTAGCATCTAAATTAATTAATTAATTAATATTTGGAAGCTAAATTAAGGAGAGACTGAGGGAAGAAACATTTTATCATCTCTTCCCTTGTATTATAACTGTCGGCCCTAAGGAAGAGAGAGATGGAATGAGAGGATGAGGAAGAGGAGGAGAAGAAACCTAGACATTCTTATGCGATCCACTCCATCTTTGTAACTTTGTCTCGAATCGTTTATACCATGCAAAGAGAGGTCGTCCCTGTAGGATCTAAGTATGGGTCTAGGAGGGTGAATAGACACCCTAATTAAAATTTAATTTACTATAATTATAACATAATTAACTCAAAATCAAGTTAGCAATAATATTAATAATGAATATGCGGAAGTAAGAATAAGATGTGCAATAGAGTAAATAAATTCACATACATAAAGAACACAGAGATTTAATGAGGTTCGATACATTATGATATCTACGTCCTCAGCCACACGGCAAACCAACCATCTACTAAATCACTCTTTTGATCAAAGGCAGAGAAGCCCGTACAAGCTAAAACCAATTATCCGCTAAACCAACTAAAGAACCTCCTTACTAAATATAAGTGGGGGAACAATTAAAACCAAAAAGTAAAAAAGTACATACAATAAGAATAAAATAACTAACTTCTCTCCTCCCTAGTATTGCGCTTTGAAGAGCTTGGAGAGAGTGGATCACCAAATAAGCACTTGATCACTTGATCTCTTCTTAATTATAAGTTAATCACCTCTTAATCAACTATTAATTCTTTACACCAAGGAAGATTAGTTTTTAGCTAATGGGGTTCAATTAATAGCTTAGAAGATCATCAACATACCTCAAAACTCCTCAACCATTTAGATAGAAAAGGTCTTCAATGTCTAGCAAAAACTAGCCTAAAACTGTCTTTGATCGATCAAGTAAATAACCCTTGAAAACTCAACAGTCACATTTCAATAGCTTTGATCGATCAATTGATTAATCACAGAACTGATCAGTTAAACTGCACCCCGCCTTTAATCGATCAAAGAGCCAACTTGCTCTATTGAAAACAACAAACCTGCAGACCCAAATATTAATTGGTTCACTCAGCCTAACTCAATTCAAATACGTTCCAACTATCTTATAATGATATCCTAAGTGCTTATAACATGATCCACATATCTCCCAGTACTCTAACGATAATCTTATAATAATTTTACTCAGATAAAAACAATAAATATGATAAAGATCTTCAATTGAGCTTCTTTTTATCTTTAAGGCTTGCTCTTAATCTTCAGCACTTCAACACTTCACTTAAATTTGATTTCACTCTCCAACCTTCTTTTACTTTAACCATTGTGTAAAGCACCAAGTTAGCAATAATACTTCAAACATACACATAACAAACTTCAATATATCATTAGTCATAAACCAACTTAAATATAATCATAAACATCAAAATACATGATTATACAATAATCACAATGGAGGAACCAACAATCCTGACTCCTGAGGACAGAACCGGGAAATTCCAATAAGAGGATTCATAGGAGACTTTATCACCATGGTGAATATGAGGTAAGCGAATAATGATATCTACATGCATTTAAATTAAATCTTAATATAATTTGGAATTTGAACAAAACATTGTATGTAAGCTATGAAGTACCGAAACTTCATGAAGCCTAACGTATTCGTATGAGATACCGATACTTCTCGATACGTATCCGATACGTCACGTGACATATCAAATTTTATTTTTAATTTTTAAAAATTCAATACTTGCTCGATATTTGACAGATATTTTTCGATACTTCTACATAAATAAAATATTGAAATAGTTGGTCCGACTTGAACAATAAAAAATAAAAAATTATCTTAAATATAAAACACAGCTCATGTATAAACTCAAATATTAAAATTGAAAGATACATTAAGTTCACGTAATTGGAATCGCAGAAAACTTCATGCATGCTAGTGTTTCAGTAATAGAAAAAAGATTATGTATCCGGAAGCAGCTGCGTCATCAGATTTTTCTACGTCAACTGATATTATTTTTGCTTCTGTTAAACACCGATCATTTTTTTTTTACTTTAATCAAGCTTATATTATAAAAAAGATATATCTTTAGTCTTTATTATTTTGTTTATTTATTTAGTTAAAGATTCGGAAAAAGGAGAGCATGTACTTACTTTGACTAGATCAGCATATCTAAGTTTATACCACAACATCTATATTATTTTCAATTATATTTCATTTCTATCAAGCTAATTAATCTAGATTGGATTTAAATTAAAATTAAAATCAATCTACTGATGTATATTTAAACTCTTACCTTACTTAGATAATCTATAACAAGTTACAAATAATTAAATAAATTTTATGATATCATTTTAATTTAAGTTTTTTTTAGATTCAATAGTTGTTGAGGGATTGTTTTATCTTTTTAAGTTCAATTATCTATAATATTTCTTTTAGTGATATCAAGAACGTTTGAAAAAATATAATTAATTTGAATAAATTTAAAAATAAAAATACAAATTATAACAATAAGATATACAAGTTATTATAATCTACTATAGATTTACGCTTTAAATATGAGAATATGACGTATTATATACACATATATAACAACCATGTCCTGACGTATCTGTATCCTACTTTGTTTAAGTTTAACGTATCATCATATCCGTGTTATTGTATTATACTCGTGCTTCATAGCATGTAAGATGATTATGAATGATGAAAATGAATTCCAAGATTATGTTACTTCTATGTTTGTTCTTATTCTTATTATATTTTATCCTCGATTATGTGAAAATATACACATTTATTTCTAATTAGATGAACAAATCAGGGTTTATATGTTACTTATTTTAATTCACATGATATAAAAATGTTTTCATGTTGTATAAGCATGTTTTAGATGTCATTCAACAAAAGAAATCGATTGGAAAAGAGATGAGAGAGATCTAGATTTGAATCACCAACAAACGACAACTCTTCAACGAAATAGACAGTTCAATCCATCGATCAGACAATTCGATCTCCATTTACAGGATCGGCTAAGAGAACGAATTAGACCGTCTAATCCTCTGATCGGACAGTCCAAACCATAATGGCAAGTTTCCCCTTGGTAATGGAATGGACCATTTGTTCCTTTGAATGAACAATAGAGAAATGGAACCAGACCGTCCAATCATTGATCAACTATTTGTTCCCTACCCTTGCAAAATCCATAGAACCTAGACCGAGCCGTCTGACCTTAGCGAACAGACATTCGATCAGTGCTTTTACCTGAGCCTTTTTTATGCTAACGGATGATTCAATGAGGTATAAAATTGACTTGCTATTATTATTATGATGTGATGAATAACTTATGATAACTGGATGCGATTATATTTAAGATAAATGTTAATGACAATTTAAAGGGGAAATTGGCTTTTTAAGTCACTAAGGACTTGCTATGTTGTTATTTAGACAAGGAGACTTATTGTTGTAATGAAAACATTATTATTGAATTGAAATTTATGCTAGAGGCAATAGTTGAATTAAATATTAAGAATCTCATAATAGTCACTCCTGCCTACTTGAGCTATAATGTGACTGTCATTGATCTTGAGGTGATATTAACTATAGATTAGTAAATACCACTAGGTGAAAATGACCATAAAGTGAAGACAATCACGAGGTGAGAAAAGTAGGGAAGGTAATGAAATGAGCATTCCAGGGCCCATAAACAAGATAATAAAGAATCATTAGAACATAGGTGTTGCTTATAATTTCCATGCCTTGATGTAAATATATGTATATATACACACACACACACACAATGTTGATGTAAAATTGAGAATGCATGCCTGTTTAGCTTGTTTTATTTTAGGATGCATGTCTCATCCTACTCAATCCATGTTTGTGATCAACATCATTTTTATGGAAAGTATAGCAATTCAAAATGATGCATAAGGGAAATGTGTTTGTGATGGAAAAAACCCATATGATGAGGTAAGATTTATCTTTTCTTCTAGTTGCTTTTGAACTTTGAACATTTGAACTATGTAGATGATGAGACAAGTTATTTTCTTATGCTGGTGATCTAGATACCCTCTACTTGTAGCAGAGAGTTGTGAACATTGATTTCAGTTATTTGACATTTAACCTTATTATTTTGAATTATTCCTATTTAGTTTTGGTTGTTCTCTTTATCACAACATCACAAACCCAATTGACTGTTGTCTAATTTCTGTGTGAGCTAACCACATGAGGCCACAGTAAATTGATGGCCTCACAGCCATGCTTTGCATTTCAGAATATTGGAAGAAAGATGCCTTTAAGCAATTTTTCAAAAAATTGACTGCATAAGCGCGGGAACAAATAACTAAATCAATAAGGATCAGCGGAAAGGATATTCCGTTCGTATTTTAAAAGCAAACACAAGAAAAGAAGACACAAAAACCTACACCGAGGGAAAAAAAAAATCTAAAAGAAGATAAAGCTTGCCATAACAAAAGTAAGATAAATGCCCGTGAAAGTAGCACAAAAGGCCCGATGCCCGCAAGAAACCCGATGAAACCTGGGCGAACCAAACCCTAAATCACAAGCAGAACTAGCATAAAACAACAAATGAGCAATCGTTCGCCGACGCCCTAGCTAGTATATCCTTCTCATAGATCAGTAAAATGAAGTTGAGTTGAAAAAAACAGACAGAAAAAAACCACATCAAGGGCTGTCAGAGAACACAAGAAGAATCAAAGGAGAGACATAAAGAAAAGGCAGTGTTACTACTTTGATTTTCTTCTTCTCCGGCGGCGGCGGCGGAGGCGGCGGCGGCGGCGAAACCCTGAGGAGACGGTCGGAGAACAGTTGCCAGGTGAGACAATCGCCGAATAATCGGAGAAGATGCGGCCATCGTTTATCGTACAAATTCGAATTAAACCACTCTTTCCGACTTCACCCAAACTTTCACCCTCCAGATTTGGGCCCCACTAAAGAAAAGGCTGTGGGTTTTACTTCTTTCAGAATTCACCCAAAAGTTCACCCTCCAGATTTGGGCCCCACTAAAGAAAAGGCCGGTGTGGTCCATTTTGAATTAAAACCATAAATTTCAATCATATTTCATATTATATAAATATATATATTTGTTGAAATTTTTTTTAAAAACTTTACACATATATATTACTAAAATACAATTTTAATAAAATAATTAATTTTATTTCATATTATAAATAACTCTTAAAAAATATTTTCATCAAAAATTAAATTTAATAACTATAATTAAATACACCTTAACTTTAGCCTTTTCAAAAAAATAAAACTCACATTTTAGTCTAAGACCATGATATAATTTACACGAGTAACACGAATTAACATGAATTTATTTAAAAGATAAGTACTTAAATTATATATAAATAATAATTACATTAAATTATAAATGAATTTCTAAAATCTCTCGTTTGAATTATAGTACTAAATTATTAGAAATCATAGAATTTTAAAAAGATAACTCACAAAGTTTGAATTTAACATTTAGGTCCTCTAAAATTGATAATTTACTTAAATGTGATCTTTCTATCAATTGTAATTTTATATTTAATTTATACTAAATAAACATAATATTAAAATGCGAAAGGAACAAATCATAAAAATTATTAATGTTAAGAACGTAATAACTATAATTTAAAATTTGTGAATCAACTTATAAAAAACTCTCAAATTTCAAAAAACTTAAAAGCAATAATACTAATATCTATTGTATTTTTTATTTCTAAACTTATATATAATTTATCCTAATTATTATTGGAGTAAATTATCTCTAGGTCCCTACAGTCACTTAAGCGATTCAAATAGGTCTTTTAAATTTAAATTAATTCGCATAAATTATAGACTGGGACTTGCACAGCGTGGTAGCCGCACTCACCGGTGGTGGGAGAGTGTAGGGGTATTTTTGTTTTTTAATAATTATATAAGTATTAAAGGGACTAAATTGAAATCAGAGTTGAGGTCAAGGACTTGTATAAAATAATGTAAATTTTAAAGATTTATTTGAAATTCTTTGATGACCTCAGGGACCTAAAGTCAATGTACTTTAATTATTGTCCACTTGCAGGAGATAATATTTCATCTCGAAGAATATATTTTAATTCATTTATTTTCTTCTAGAAAGATGCCCCATATTTTAAAGAAAAAAAAATAATTAGAAAAAATAAAAATATAGTGACGTGTTAATATTAAATATATACAATTATATGAAATATCCATGTATTTTACAAATAAAACCTCGAGGTATCAAATGATTGCATCTTGATCTGGTTTCATTTTTTGAGAGTTTTAGGCCCTGTTTTACGCGAGGACCAAATTAGAATCAAAATAATACTAATTTAAAAAAATAATAATAATAAATAATTTTTTTTAATCATTCTATATAAATTTTAATATAAAAAAATATTATTTTACTTTACGTACTTAATAATTTTCAATAAAAATATATACTTTATTTCACATTCTAGACTAAAATATTTGAATCGAGTATTTTAATTTAGGATGTAAAATAAAATTAATTTTTTTATTAAAAATTATTGAGTATGTGAAGTAAAATAATATTTTTTTATATTAAAATTTGTGCAGAATAATTAAAAAAACTTATTTATTATTATTTTTATTGTTTTTTAAATTAGTATCATTTTAGTCCTGATTTAATTCTCACGCCAAACAGGGCCTTAGGAATTATTTTATTTTTATATTTTAAAAATATCATAATTCTTTATATAAGGATATTAAAATAATTTTATTTTCATTTGAAAGGATAACTAGTGAAAAGTTATAAATCTCAAGTTCCTATAATCTAATTTCTAGTTTGATAATATCTCATCCAATGTTTTTTTTCTAAAGAAAATCATATCCTATCTAATATTTTAGCATAATAAATTTTTATAAAATCTAACAATTAAAGGATAAATTATTTTTCTATTTAAATACACATGATATAAAATTGATTATGGATATTTTAATTTGTATATAATATAAAATAATAAGAGTAATAAAATTTTAGGATGATTTTAGGTTTTTTGAGGCTTCAACAAGGTCCATTATGGATTAACTAAAAATTGACAAATTGCTAATTTTTCAGTGGTTTATTTAAAATAAATAAAAATAAATTAAATAAGTATTACTTTAAACTTTCATATTTATAAAATAAGAATCAAAATTAAAGTTGATGGGTGAGAATCAGAGTTAAAAGTTTGAGTTGAATACTTATTATGTAAATCTAAAACATTAAAGGGACTTATATGCAAAAGCTCCTAAATTTTATTAAAAGAACAATTTTTTTCCACTAAAGAGGACAAGTTTGGGAGAGAGTGGGGTCAAATGGATTTGGAGGGACATGTAGAGAAATAGCTAGGGATCAATTATGAATGTAGACGAATCGAGTCGAGGTTAGTTAAGTTCGCGTTAAAGCTCGTTCATAAACTAGCGAACCTTTTCACTATTTCGCTTAAACTCAGTTTGCTTACAAAGAAGTGAGCTCGAGTTCGATTCGAGCTTTATCATGAGATTCCATTTGTGTGAGTTTATAGTCGAGCTATCCAAACCAGCTCATATTGTGCACAATAATATCAGGCTCATTTATGAACAACTCATTAATTATCAAATTGGTTTATTGATAAGAGAAAATTTTAAAAATTAAATAGTTGGTTTGAAATTAAATTGATAATGAAAAAAATTATATTTAGGCTCCTGAGCTAGACTTGTTTTGTGAGTGCTGAGTGGTGTTTCTAGAAAAAAAAATTACTGGAATAAAGTGTAGGTCCTAGCAGACTTTTAGGCTGGATGAAAAGTAATGAGAGGGGTATATAAATAAGTCACATCACATCAAAAATAGTGGAGAGTTCTTGATTTGTATATATAAATAGTGCTATCTTAGATAGTAGAGATAATTTTTGGGATAATATCTTCACAATTAATGATGAAAAACTTCGTAGTTAGACGCATTTGAGCCAGAGTAGTATTAAAATGGATGTCATCGTAAGAAAAACTACGTCGTGCACTTTCTTAAAATCAAAAGTGGAAAATACGTCAATATTTGGGATACGAGATGTTATATCCTTCCACACGGATCCACAAACATATGTAAAACTCGACTAAGGAGTTCGTAATATGGCCGGTCTTGGCTGAGGGGTCAAACATACATCTTGCTCGCTTCTTCTTTGGCTTCGGTGAATCATCAACTAACCATATGCTTTTTTAAGGTCCATGTTATGTTCATTTTTTAGACGGTGAATGTATGCTAAGCATGTGCTTTTTAATTGGAGAAATTATTGCGTTCGGATGGAGCACCATTCGGATGCCAATCAGAGGCTGTCATGTGTGCAATACAGCTGGGTCCGGGTACACGTGGCGGTTTCTGATTGGGCGTCCGGATGATGCTCCATCCGGACGTAATAATTTCTCTTTTAACTGCCACTAAAATACCACCTGAGTTCATAGTTTTAAAAATTCTTTTACGCCTTATTTAGCGCAATGACCAAAATAATAATAATAATAAATAATTTTTTTTATTATTTTACATAAATTTTAATATAAAAAGTATTATCTTATTTCACATACTCAATGATTTTCAATAAAAATATCAACTTTATTTCACATACTAGACCAAAATATTTGATTCTAGTATTTTGGTCTAATATGTGAAATAAAGTCAATATTTTTATTGAAAATTATTAAGTATGTAAAATAAGATAATATTTTTATATTAATATGTGTAAAATGATAAAAAAAATATTATTTATTATTATTATTTTTTTTTTAAAGTTAGTACTATTTTAATATTGATTTTAGTCATTGCACTAAACTGAGCTAAGAGTTGTTGTAGAGGTGCTTACAATGATATTTCTGTGATGTTGTTGGAAATAATTCATTCAATGCCAGCTGATCTAATACTTGAAATAAAACTAAGTCGAGATGGAACTATCAGTAACAAAATTTAAGAAAGAGAGCAACAAATCAGTAACTATGAATACGCTTTTAAGTGAAAGATTTATCTTTTGTTTGTCATAATTCAAAATTTACCATTAATTTGTCGTGATGGAGTGAAAACATCGTTCATTATGTTTTTACGAGCTATAAAGAACATCCGTCAAGTATCATTTTTTTTATTTTTTTCCTACAATTATAGCAATTGAAAAGAGAAAGCTATTGAGATTTATTTCAACAATTGCTAGTAAAATTACCATTAATTTGTCGTGGGCCGGCAAGTCGCGCGTCTGCCTGCAGGTTGCGCGGCAGCCGGCGGTCGCGGCCCGCGCGCGTGCGCGGATCAGGAGGAGAGAGGGGCAGGGTAAAACTGTAATTTTTAAAAAATATAAAAGGACTCATTTGATAATTTATTAAAACTCAGGAACCCCGATGTTATAATTTTAAAAAGGTGGATCTGCGCAATATTAAACGTTAAACTCAGGAACCTGAGCATAATTTGCCCTAGTTAAAAATATATTATAACACAAAAAATAGTAATTAGACCCTTACTAATGAACCTCTAATCGATCTCATAATTAAGCTTAGATTGAGGCGTTCACAACTTACATATTGATTGTTCATGAATTTAACAAGCCAACATTAATTCTTATGGAACCAAATATTAAACAACTTATTAAAAACTTGGTTCATTAACAATTCCTCTTGAAAAACACTGAGTGAGAGACAAGAAATTTTATTGAGTTCAAACAACCAATCATAATAAGATTTATTCAATGCCCAATATGAGTGCCGAGCAGAAATAATATAAAAACACCGTTTCTTTTGACTTGTGAAGAGGGCGGGGAGTGATCGTCAGGTGATATCCTAAGAGAAAAAAATCACTGAAGCAAAGTGCGGCTTCTAGGCTGAATAATGAGTGGTAAGAGGGACACAGGAATGAATCGTCCCACATCGAAAATAGAGGGAGATTATGAGCTGTATAAGTAGATAACATGATCTCAAATGATAGAGGCACTCCTGAAAAGCACTCAAGTCACGCAGTTTTTCTAAGGTCAAAGCGGACAATATCTCTTACATTGAGATCACGGGATGTTACAGTTAGTGCAGTTTCACGTCGTGCATTTAAGTGAGTTTGACTCGTGCCAAAAGTCCTAAATTGTTAGAACTCAATAGTTTCTCGAAGTGGGGAGAGTTCAAATCTGAATTGGCATTCCGTAATGGTGGGTCCAACTTCATTTCACGGGAAAGTGTTGCCGGCCATGTCGAACACGGAGGTCACGTTCCACGGTGATGGAAGATTCTATTCCTCCATGACCTACTACCTGTTTGTATAAATGCCCGTCAGATTCCCACCGTCGACATATTCCCTTTTTTCCGCCTCAAAGATCAGAGCTTTCTGAAGCGGCAAGCCCAATCATCGATGGCGACTGAAAGTAGGAAATGGGAGGAGATGCCCACCGACTGCCTTGCCGTCATCTTCTCCAAGCTCAGCCTCCTCGACCTCACTACCGCCGTCCCCTTCGTCTGCAAGGCATGGTCACAAGCCTCCAGCGACCCCCAGTGCTGGAAAGTTCTCGACTTTTCCGACTTCACCAAATCTTGCCGCATCTCCTTCCCCGTCTTCTTCAACTTCGCCCTGAACCGTAGCCGCGGCGCCGCTGTGGAGCTCCGCTTCCCTTCCCATGTCTACCCTTCGCCGGAGGATCTATCCCTCGCATCCCAAGTGTAAGCTCTTTTCTTCGTGTTTTAGCTGCCCTCTGAGATTAGGTAAACCCCATCAACTTCTGCTGAAAAAGATGGATTTTTGACAGATGCCCGGGATTAAAGATCGTGTCTTTGCCACGGATGGGGGTGGATGATGAAGGGCATGTTTTGAATCTCGTTGAAAGATGGAAGCAGCTCGAGGTGCTGGAGATGGAGTCAAAGCCCTCGGTTCTGCCGGAAATGGTGAAGAAGATAGGTCTCCACTGCCCCAACTTCCATGGCCTCAAGCTCCGGGGGCTCATCAAGAAGGAAGACGTTGCGGCAATCATTTGCTATCTTCCAAAGCTCCAGCAGCTCGATCTGAGCTGCTGCCGGTTGGGGAGGGAGCAGCTGGTGTCCTTGGTGGAGGGATGCAGGGAACTGAAGAGACTGATGGTGTGTGATTGCGTTGGGTTCGAGGCCGACGAGGAAGTGAAGAGGAAGGCCAGTGGTATGGAGGTGTTTGAGCATGGCGGATCAAGGATTGAAGATGACTGTGAGTATGATGAATCTGTTGATGAAGTTGATGCATTAGAGCAGATGTTCATGTATTATGATGATTGCTATGTCATGTGGCTCCTTTGATTGTACTTTTGCCATTCTAATGCCAAATGTTGCTTCCTGCTCTTCACGTATAGTGTTTTCTGTTCTTCCATTAGATTTACTTGAAGAAGGTAAATATGATGACAACATAGATTGGAAAAATTCAAGCAAGTTTACCTTATCTGGTCATATTTGCGTTCAACTTAAGATGACCCTGTTACATGTTTTGACCTTTGAAGGCTATGTTAATGTTATTAGTTGTTTGGATCATGTTATCACATAAGATGAAACAGGTTGAAATTTTAGGGTCTACCTATTGGGTCATCTCGGCATGTTGAGTCATTCAAGCCATCGAATTATTCAGCTTTGTAGGGATACCCAAACTCATTCGATCATTTCAATTCAATTGGTTTTTGTTTGCACAAACTCTAATATGCTACCTATAGGTTAGTTGTCCTTCAATTCAGCCTATAAGGCTGCTTTTGTTCTCAGTATCTTTGAAGGGAGTTGATCAACATTTTATTTATAGTAAGATTCAAATATTGAATATATAATGTGGACTTTTGTTTTACGATTATATTATGTATGAAATTCTTTAAATTTATTTGAATAGTGTGTGCTTTTTCTCATTCGCTTCCTCCCTTTAATTGTGCATCATTCATAACTTGTTCCATAAACACTGTCTAGACCAAACTTTCTGGCAGAATACACTCTATAATCAAATGAGCAAACTACAGAGATACTGTACTTTTTGAATTGTAAGAATAAGTGATAAGCTTAAGCTTTTACATCAGTTGATAAATAGAGATCTAACATGGTTTCTCAAGTTCGAGCCAAGTGACCTCTAAATTATCTCTAGCACAATGTTTAAAAAAGTCTTATGTTGAATTGAATTTAATTGAATTCACTGCAAAACAAATTCACTTGTGCGTGAGGAACGCCCAAGAATATAATAAAATTACTTTTTGAGCTCACGCTCAAATTGTTAACCAGAGATTTGAAAGGTATGTTATTTTCATTTCTGAATATTGTATAAACTCGGTTTTGAGTTGGAGCTGGTGAGTGCTATTTTGAAATGCCAAGTTGCCCTTCTTGTTTCACTGATTTTTTTCAATCTGCTGTTGATTGAGAACATAATTCTATATAGTGGTTGATCTTGTAAATCTATTTGTTTGTGCTTGACCTCTGCTTGCATTTAAAGCACCCTGGCCTGCAGGCCTCAATCATTAGGTTTCAAAATGGAGGTTGATTGCCTGCCTGATATCTTCTTCAACTTCGGCTTTGGTGACCTCATCCTCATTACCCCCCCTGGCTTGCAGCAAGTCCATGGCTTTTCACTGTCTACTAGAGACAAGTTGATTTCGAATTATATTTGCTTCCAACATGTATTGCATGCATTTAGCAAGAAGAAACATATTGTTCGAACCCTTTTCATATTCCTCACAAGTCACAAAAACATGTAAGTTTGAGGCCTTACCAAATTTCATAGAATATGAAATGCGAGATTCATGATTTCTCGAGACAGGAGCTATCAGTAAAAATTTCCGGAAACAAGCCAATTTCTTAAAGTTTCTGTTCATACAACATCCTGCAAAGATGATTTGTTTCGTGAACCGATGACATAACCAAACTAGCAGCTTACTGCTTTCTGTTATCAAGCAAGAATCTTATTGCCTGCCAATTCTATCACTATCTGAAGAACTGCAGTCTGCAGTTCCTGAAACTTGAAGCAGGTGGAAGAACTTCAAGTAGTTTAAGTTCCAATTAACTCAAAAATTAGACTCACATGATTAAATTTTACCTACACTTTAATTAGAATAACTTTGACTTGAGTGAATTCGTGTTTTGAAAAATTGGCTTGCAAACATGAAATTTGCCACAACTGAAATTTCAAATAGTATCAATGGGAAAAACTAGAAGCATGTGTTCAAAATTCTCTTCAGCAAGGAAAACAAATAACAAAATTTTCAACTACTACTGAAAATGATCGAAAAGCTCAATGATTTCGATCAGATCCAATTCATGTGATCCAATTACACTTATATAATTCAACTCCATGTTGACATAAAGGCCTAATGTTCAGAAAGAATGAAATAGAATGAAAATTCTCCTTCTAATAAGAACTTCTATAGGTAAATTGTTAGCTTTTGAGAAATGGAGGCTCTGAGCAGCTCTCATCCCTTGGGAATGTCATTATTCCACTGAGATCTTTCTTCTAGTTCTACTCTTTATTTATTTACATTCTTCTCGATCTCATTCTGAAGAGCCCTGTATGCTGCTTTCCAGCAATCGCTCTCTGAACCGCTGCGGAGAACTCTATGCACCATCTGGAGTTCTTTGTTGCTCGATCTGCGAAACAATGACCCAAGAACTTGCCCTACTTCCTCGTCGAGAGTAGAGTCATCCTCAGTGATTTCCACACCAAAAAGCTTTCTGCGACTTTCAGATGAGGATTGCTTTGATTCGACTGCTGCAAGTGAATTCGACTTGGATGCCCAGTACTCAGTGCATCGATGAAGAGGGTCAAGCGATTCAATAGCCTGTTTTGAATTCTTGTCAGGATTTGGATTCACGAAACAAAAAAGGCTAGCATTTGTGAAGTGTGAAGGAGCATACCTGAATAATCGACGGCAACATAAAACCGAACATTTCGAAACCATCAATGCTCCCAGGAGCTTGGAGAGGAGGGAGATCTTGGTTCCCAAAGCTGCGTTGCTTTATGATCTCTTGGTTTAATCTTTCCCTCACCAAATCCCAGCACTGAGAGGGAGAAGAATGCATGAATGTGTCCTCGGGGCTATCTTCCACAATAACCTACATTGCAGTCAAATATACTTCAATGTTGAACAGCATGAGGAAGGGAAGGAGAAACAGAAAAGGAAGAAACAGAAATCACTTTCGAGCCGATGGGCCTCAACTCAAAATCCTGTTTTCATTTTATAGTCAACTTTTGAGTTGATTTGGGCTGAGTTTCTGGCCTTATATCTTATTGTTGAACATGCATATACAATAATATCATTCATAAATGTATATGTTTAATGTGTCTATTCATATTTCAGTCTCTTAAAACACATTCTTCATAATAAACATATACAAAGTTCACAAATTTTAGATGAAAACTGCTTAAAAAGAGCACATTAATAAAAGTTAAGAAATTAAGGACATTAGAGAAAATGCCAATTTTACAAGATAATCATCATAAATTTCTTAATTTTGTTGATAAGCTCATTTTTGAGGATAGAAAAGGCTGCCCTTTAATAAACACCAACAGCAACAGCATCAATCTGAACACCATTGCGAAAAAATTGTGTAAATGACAACTAAGGCACCAGGGATCTACCTTAAATAGAGGACCAATGAGACCAGCATCTAGAACTTCTGATATGTAGCTGCAAGTAGTCGTTGGTTTGAGCACGCTGAGATACTTGACACGACTTCGGAATCCTATAGAACATTGAGAAAAATTGTGTTAAATAATAGCCATAGTCTAGTGCAAGCTATAATGTGCTGACATTTGATGTTAAAGCTCAAACTAGCTCGAAATTGCACGAAATTTCTTCGACTCAAAATTGACTGATTTCCTTTGACTCGAACCTATGTCGCTCGAAATAGAATCGATTCAGCTTTAAATTGATTTGGCATAACTAAATTTATATTGGCGAATTTCGTTCCCACGAGTGTGGCATCGGTGGATGGAGAGAGTAAAAATTGGAAAACCATGTGCTAACGGTTTGCTTAAAATGCTAGACTGACAAGAGTGTTGTAGACTTGCTTCAAAATAGTTCGAAACTCGAATTCCAAAATGAAAACTACAATTTTGAGTGGAGGTTGACTCATTTGAACTTTGGCTTGATGCTAAACCTCAAGTCTAACAGATGAACGGAGATCATCACACCTTTCGGGAAAATGGCTTTCACATTGCACCACTGTTTCCCGAACATGGCAGACCCAAAATGAAGCAGTTCTACAAAGTACTTGGAGCTGATTGGGTAGCTCTCTCTTGCAAGACTTGGTGGTTGTAAGGCAGTGCACAAAAGTGACTGATTGCTCAAAGGTCGATTGCTTTCAGAGTCTGAATTTGCACCCAAAGGCGGCTGATGAAGTTGAAGGTCAATGCCGAACACCTTTGCTTTTGATGGATAAACACTTTCAGTGCCTTTAGAAGATGAAGGTTCACTCGCCTGTCTACTTAGAAAACTATTAGAAGGAGAAACATCCGAAGAATTGCAGAGCGAAGGAGATCCACTATCTGGATTGGACCTCAATGGAGCATTAGTTGCCGTCATAGAATCATGCTCCTTCTGTGCTTTACATGCCACAAGGTCTCCATTGTACATAAGCAAGGATTGCTCCTCCTTTATTGAAGACGTAATGCAATCATGTTCATTATTTTGCTCATTGAGATCCAGACTCCAATTTATTTCATCTTTGCTTTTGTTGTCTGCAACAAAATTAACATTATTCTTCGAAAAAGTTCCATTGCGTACGAGTTTGGTATGCTGCAGAGCTACTGAATTTAAGTTTCTACTCTCCAATTCGTCTTTTACATGAGGCATGGGAGAAGTTTCTGGTTTCTGCAAAGTAGTTTCATCGACCAGCAGAGCACAATCACTTTGAAACTTGATCTGTTCACTGAGATCACAAACTGAAGAAGATAAGCCTTGTTCCATAAGCTCTTTGGAAGAAAATTCACTTCGTAGTTTTAAAAATTTGGAATCTTCCCCTTCAGCAACTTTTAATGGTAGAACTAATCCCAGGTTAGAAGAACCCCAATGACGCAAAGCACTTAAATCTCCTTCTAAAGCTTCAACTAGTGTGTTTAAATCTTTCATACTATAGCGAAAAAGAACATATCTTTTGTCAAGATCACACGAGCAGATAAGGTTGGCATGAATTAAGCATGCGTAACGATCTGGCGAGCATTCGCAACTGGCAGCAGATAGGTAAAGATCATAGTAACAGGAAAAACACTCTCTCTCATTTGAACAATCAAATTCATTGTCCATCTTCCTTGCTTTTGAGGAATTACAGTAGGATTCTCTTCGCACCGCTTCCATAGCGGCTCTCGCCTGAAAATATCAATAGGCAACAAGACAATATAAGTAAACTCATCATATTGTATGAAAAATAACAATCAAATCAGATAATTAGATCATACACTTATTGCCATTGTCAAAATCCCATCCTTTCCACAAACACTTTGCCATTTTAGGTTGTTGGGTTTGCTCACTCCGAGGAACAAAAGCTCCCAGAGAGCTCTGACGGCTTCTCTTGCAGCACCAAGTAATAACTTATCATGGGAGATAGATGTCTTGCGGCGCTGTTCCCGGTAGAGCTCCACAGCACACTGTCCGTGCGGCAGCCAGTCCATTGGAGCAACATTCACCGCTTCTGCACAATTGAACCCACAATTGAAGCCAGAATGGTATGCTCTCGGGAAAGTAAGCACAAACTCCCCAGATTTTTGGATTGCCCGATAAACGGGAACCCCTTCAGATTTCAGAACTGAAGGAGACAATTGTGTAACCTAATATGGCAAAGAGAAACTTCGGGTTAGAAGAAGAAATGCATGGCAGGTAACATTAGGCAGGCAGCTATCATGCATGGGTAAGCATTCAGTTGATTTCAAGCGAGTTGGCCTAACTCATATCAAGTTGACTCAAGCTAAGCTGCAATCCTTATGCATGAATCATATACATAACATACATAAGATTCATAACTGAATGAATATGTTTTATAGATTCTCCATAATCTAAGTATATACATTGCACGAGCCTAATTACATGTATTTATGCATATGAGGTCATTTTTAACTAAATATCTGGAGTAGTTAAATCAAGTTGATTTCAAATCAAGTGATAATCGCGTTTCCAACATAATCACCAGCCCTAATCATGCAACACGAAGGTTAACATAGACTGGATGCCAAAATTTGTCAAGAATATGCATAAGAAAACTGAGAGAGAGAAAGGTTAAAGTAAAATTATCTGTCATGTGATGATGATGCATATGAACAGTTTAAAATCAAGTAAAGTTCGAGAAAAGCTTTAAATATCTTGAGCTTATAAATATAGTGAGATTGAGATTTTTAAATTATGCTTTATGGTCATGAAAATATAGTTGTTCTCACCAGTTCATTCAGCAAATGAGGTTGTTCCTGAAATAGTTCTGGTAAATGTTTCTTCATGGCCATTTCCAATTTCACAGCGGCACTGCCAGGAACTCCATACCAAATTTTTGGATCTCCCCAGTGCATATAATTGAGCGAATAGAGGTGGTGATCTTCAACATGCTATTGCCACATGAATCCAAATACAATATAGATAAGAAGGACAAAAGCCACTTTTACTTGTAAATCAGAATCAAGCAAATGTTTGAAGAATACAAATAAGTGAATCAAAAGCATTGAACTTTGAAAAGAATAAAACTTACCCAACAAAAAGATGAAAAGCACATCCCTATGTACAGCCAAGGCACTAGCACCCCTGATATATCTCCACTTTCAAAGGAGAGGACTGACCCAGGAAGCCGAGAGAATTTATTTAAGTTCCATCCTGAGAAGACATGTGGATCTATTTCCTTCCCAGTTCCCGACATTTCTTTCGGAAATCCACTACCAAATATCCCAGTTTCTAAATCAGCTCCATAAAGTACCTACATTAGACAAAAAAGATAGGCAATTACATGGGAAATTACAACCATAACTCTAAAGTTTAGTCAAGTTACGCTAACCTTATCTTTATTTTACATATATAGTTACTAACCATTTAAACACCACAAAGTAGACCCCTCAGTCACTCTATCTCAAGCTTATTGAAATATGTGATACATTCATGTAATTTTCACAATCGTTGCTGACACGCCCATTTTCGTTACCATTTGCTCCTATAGTTGTTGCCCTCGTGTGCTTCATTGTACGGGAAACTAACCTTGATTAGGAGTTGAGTTATGACAGAGGGGCTATTATGCAGTGTTTAACAAAATTCGAGGGATGTGAACATAAAAAGCAAATTGAGAAATAAAATATGTTATTCGAATATAATTGGGGAAGTGTAAAGTTCCTTATAAACAGATTTGGAAAAACTTTTCTAGCATTTTATTACCTCAATTTCTTCAGAAGGGTTCTCAACTATCCTCCAATATTCTCCTTCAATTTCCTCTACAGAGGGTCCCCATCTCATTCCAACCTCATCCTTGGCATCTTTCATATTAAAATACTGTTCTTTAAAGTCATCAGCATATTTCTGAAAAGACTGAAGTGTGAAGTCTGAACCAGATTGAAAACCAAATTTTTCTTCAGTATCAGAAGAGCAGTCATTAGCTTCAGAAGCATTCGAGTTATTGCGCCTGCGGGTCATTCCAAATCTTGATCGTTTTCTTCTCTTCCTTTTCCTTTGACAACGATTCCTGGACCTTTTTCTCATTGGCTCCCTATTCTGAAGTTTGTCAACTTGTTGAATCCTAGTTGAAAAAGTAGCCAGCTCCCACATATTTTTTTCTTTTAAAGGGCATGGTGGCTTCCAAGAAGGAGGTGGAACAATGCGACAAATGCCATATTTCTCAGCTTCGAGACGTATCCTCGCAATGAAGCCAAGGGTATCCCTAAATTCCTGTAAGAAAGAAAGAAATATGCTAAACAAACATAATAAAATACACAAGTGATTCCACTTGATGTTAGCCCGCACTCAAATTTGTGTGGTTGTCATCATACCAAATCTATACAGAAGAGAAGGCGATCGTTTAATAAATGTTTGGGGGAATTACATATGTCACCCCTAAAGAAGAGCTTTACATATGTCACCTCAGAAACAACACCTCTTCATGTTGATAAAGGGGTGCATCTTACTTAAACGAGATGAATGGTTAGACCTTCTCCTATTTGATGAATTAAGTACAGTTTGTAATTATGTATTTAAAATATGCAGTAACATATGTAAATATTTATTTCAAGGAGTGCAACGAATAAAAATCTTTCTTTAGGAATGGCATATAGAAAACCCCCTAATATTTTGATTATTTTAATTAATTGTCTAGTGATTTCCTAATATTTATATGGCATCTTTCATATTTTGCCTTTTATGCTCTAGGCTGGTGTTTAATTTCTATATTTTTTAGTGGCGTCCTTGTGTTTATATGATAGAACTCTGCAAATAGACCTGTTACTATTGTACAAGTTAATTATGAATGAATTCAGAAAAATTATTAATTTACGGTCTTCTCTTCTCGCTCTACCTTCTTCTCTTTTTCTTCCATGTTCCTTTCCATATTCCACCACTACTCATGCACTTATAGATGCATGCAAGGATAAGAGGGCAGTCCAACATACATACCTCCTCACTGGGATGAAAAACTGGGGCATCGTCAATTAGAGGCCTACGCGCTTCTTTTGGGCACCATCTAGCAGTTTCCTGTTCAAAATCATACAGTTAATAACAGAAATCATTTGAAAGTTAAAGAAAAATAATAAATATTTGAATCTAGCAGTTTCCTGTTCAAAATCATACAGTTAATAACAGAAATCATTTGAAAGTTAAAGAAAATAATAAATATTTGAGATTCAAATTTCTAACTTCTTCATTTTCAGAATTGTTTGAGCTTGCACGAATATCATTAGCTTGTCGAGAAAGTTTTGATGCCCGAGTCTGAAAGAAAACCAAAATCAAAAGTTTTATTTGAGATTTAGCAAGTACAACCGCAGGCATGCAAGCATATAAATGATGTTCTTGACATATTCAGAACACTTATAAGTAGGATCAACAAAAAGATCTAGAAATAACAGATCAATTATTCCTTGACTAGTGCTGCTTATTTAAAGGATTTTACCATTGCAAATGGCAAAGCATCAGTGTTATGTATTTCGGCCGAAATACATATGCAAAGTGAGTATACATGAATGGAAGGATCAAATCTAGGTGGCTGCATTTCTTCATTGAATCAGTTACACAGAATGTAATCAAGAATAGGGGTGTTAGATCGGGGTTCGCAGGTCAGATTGAGATCCAATCCGAAAAAAAATTTAAACGGCCAGGTTCACCAGCCTGAACTTCACCCAAACCCAAAAAGAAGCATCATTTGGGTACCAATGCTGTAATTAAAGAACATCAATATAAAACAAGTGCTGTATCATGCCAGAAAGCTTCTACTTAACCATTAATTATCACAAATCAAGGGGCTATAGTTATTACCGGTAACCCTAGGTGGAAATCAAGTTTTATGATCAAATTGAACCAAATCAAATGCTTAAATGACGTGAACTGAAGAAAATTTTGCGATGGGTCTAACCTTGATAACTTTGTAGTCAAGATGCCACAGATAACAGAAAATGCTCATGCCAATGAAGGATTCTCATCAACTTAGAAAAAAGAAAAAGAAAAATAAGGAACTACAATGAACCTTAATAGGTTTTTCGAGATCCAATTCCTCCTCCGAGCTATACTCAAACACACAGTAATCGATCCCACTCCGCTGCCGTAGGGAGCGTTTGAACCCCAAGACACTGGTACCGCCAAAATCACCATTGATTTGCACTGGTGGAGTAACAATATCTTCCATTAAATGACCAGAGCTGACTGCTGCATCGTCTGGGTCCTTCCTGAATTCAGAAGCCACATTATGCAAAATAACTTCTTGATTCAAAGTCCTTGAATTGCTCGCAGCACATTCCGTTGCCATTAATTCTTATCTACAACATTATGGTTGATTGATTAGAACGCCATCTCAAGTGATTGATCAATTTCAAGCAATTAGAGGATTCAGAGAATCATAGTAACTTTTGAGATGAAGCAAACCAACATTCTAGTTTATGAACAACAGAAAATCAATTAACCATCATGAAGTGTTTCACCAAGAACCAGCAAAGGAAAATATTATGAGCACGAAGGTCAAACTGACAACTGAAGCTCAACAACTCACAGGCAGCCAAAGCACTCACATCAGTTGAGTTCAAATCTTTTTTTAAATTAGGATGAATGTAGGGATCCAGCAAGAAAGCAAGAAACTCTTTACCTCTCCATCCAATGTAGCTCTTCGCAAAGCATATAGTATGATAGATTCTAAGGGATCATTAGTATGGTCAAAATATTTTCTTTTACTTCACATCCTATACAATTTTCATTACATCAATCATGTTTAATTCTCATCCTATAACTTCTAATATAACTAACTAATTCTACTTTTCATATTTCAAAAAAGCAAATTTTTTCCTCCTGCCAAACAGATCCAAAGCACTCAATAATTCTCAGTTATCACATCAAACCGTTAACCTCTCAAAAGAAATCCATAAGATGCAATTCAACTCACAATCCAAAAGACACTATTCTACTTTTAAAAGCTTTATACCGATAACAAACTCCGAAACCAGGGAAAATTACTTGTGAGCTAGAGACAATAATAGATTTCTCTATTACAGAAAAGCACATCCATAACAGTAAAACAGTATAATAAAAGCCTAAGGCCACAGGCACAGACCAAGATATAAGTGCTATAAAGTAGCAAACATACAATAAACATGGATGAATGCAACAAAGAAGATAACAAGGACAATTTTCTCAATTGCCACAGAATGTTAGATTCCTCCAAAGTTTCTTCCATCAATTCTTATGCTCCAACAAAACAGTACTTCTTGAATAATATCCAAACATAAATCTAAATCTGGAGTAAAAGGGATGGATCTAACATCAAGAAGCCCTAACCTAGGTTTATTCAAGGAAGGACACCACCAAAAAGGATAAAAAAGATGAAGAATCGAAACCAAGATACATCTATAAGAGTAATAAAAAAAAAAGATAGTTGAAAAATTCAATTATCACATGAATCTAAAGAAACCTGCCAGTTTAACATAGATCAGGAACTTTAATCCCTCAAGAAAACCTTTGCAGGCCAAATCAACCAACACCATCCCATGCATGGGCAGCATGCCAATGCTAAGATTTGGGTTTCAATGACCTAACCCCAAACTCACCGACAGGAAATCTCCCAACATAATCTGACGCCTAATCAGATCAAAGATCTCTCAACCCTAAGAATCCTCCTCACCGAAACAGAGGAACCCTAACTGCAATAAATCTACCAAACAACAATTACAAGAGAAAGAAGGCATTTTTCACCAATGGAGATGAATGAAAACGCACGAAGAAGAAGACCCAATTGACCTTTTTTCCATAAATTGCAGAACCGTAGTAGACGTTCCAATGAGAAGGCAAGCCTGCCCTAGAGGGATAGATACCTTAAAAGCAAGCTGATCACAAAACGGAGAAAAAAAAAATTGAAAAAGAATTACTGCAAAAACCTTCCTTTTTCTTCTCCTTTGCCCTCACTAATCCTTTCCTATTTTTCCTCCATTTACTTTTTTTCTCTCTCTTTTATTTCTGTGCATAATAATTATAATCTTATCTTAACATTAAAATTTTTTTTTTTTTTTTTTTTCTAAGTTAGAAAAATAGATGGGGTCAACCAGACCCCCCACGCAATTTAACTGAACCGCCCGAATCCAACGAACCGAGGAGAGAGAATTAGATGCCAATTGGACGTTTTCTCTTTACCCCTCGAACTTCTTTAATATTACATAGATGCCCCCATACCACGTCCGTTAAAACTGAATTTTAATTCTAATTGTTTATAATTTTTTTTTCAAATAATATTACAAATTAATTTAAATTTTTTAAAATTGGGATATTTACGTACATACCCTTTAATTCATCTTAAATTATATATTAAACCTCTTATTTTTAATTTTACAGTTTTACCCCTAAATCATCCAAAAATAACATATTTATGCCTTTGTCAAGATTTTTAAAAGATTCTTTTTGCTTATTATAGTTATTTGGATATTTATTAACAATAATATAAATATATTTATAAATACATGTATTCTACTAGTTTTCATTATTAGAAAATTTAAGAGGTGAAATTATAAAATTAAAAAAATAAGAAATTTAATATGTAATTCAAGATGAATCAAGGAGTATGTATATAAATCTGTCTTTAAAATTTGCAATCTTAGTCTGTAAAATTGTAAAAATATTATTATTTGGTGCTAATTACAAATAATAATTATTAATTTTTATTAATATATCGTACGATTATTTCCAATTGCTTTGTAATGACCTAGACAAAGAGCGACTCCTTTAGATAAAGAGGTACAGAAATAAATCGTCTTACATCGAAAAAAAAATTTCTTGAACTGTATAAATAAATAATACTATCCAAAATAGCAGAAGCACTATTTAGAGATAAATATATAACTAATAATAAAAAATTTATAGTTAAATATGTTTGAATTAGAATAGTAGCAGAATAGGTGACCTTCTAGAAAGTACTCAGGTCGTAAATTACACATTAACATTTTAGCTTTATAAAATATAATTTTAAAATATTAATATTTATATTTTTTATTTTAAATTTTTAGAATAAAAAAACAGAAAAAAAATTAGGTTTTAGATTGTTATTAAATTTTTAAAAAATTATAGATAAAGCGATATCATAGATTTTTAAAATATATAAAATATTTAAATTAGTTAAAAATAATTAAATTTTATAATTTTTTTTATAAAAACTAGCAAAAAAAAGGCATGATTTTCAAAAACGGATCAAAATTATAGTAATTTTATAATATGAATGAAAAAAAAAATTAAAAAAGTTTATAATGCTCTCCCAACTCTATTTTTTTTTACTGAACTATAAAAAATTTAAAATTAACTCATCGATATTATACATTAAAATAAATATATAATTTACATGTTTCAATGCTTACATATACCTATTTATTTGTTTGATTTAACATCTTTTTATCTTAATTTAAATGTATTAAATATAAAATATGAAATTAATTATCAAGAATTAATAAAAAAAAGGAATAATGAGGATGAAAATATGAGTCAAGGGAGGAGAAAAATAAAATTATAATTAAAATTATGAGCCAGAAAAAATATTAGAGTTGGGCAACATGAGGGACCACAACTACTCTAGAACAACACAACATAAAGACTTTTCATCAAAAAAACAAAAATAAAAATAAAAAAATCATTAATAAAAAAATTATTACGTGCAAAAAATAAATCAATTTGCTTCCAATGAGGATCCGCCACATAGGCAGTGCAGCAACCACCATCCTACGTGGCAGCCACCCATTGGGCATTAAATGATATATCATACATGTCTATATTCAATAATTTTTTCACTAATAAAAAATTATATCTCCTTAAAATGAAATTATTTTCGTTACGTTATTGCTTTTTTTTGCATCATTAAAGTGGAATTATTTCCGCACTTTAATGTATTTTTTTTTTATTTGAGTTGTTCAACGTAAAATTATATACTTTCGTCAGTTTTGTATCATTTGGTATAATTTTAAATTCAAATTTTCGAGTAATAATTTTTTCATTGAATTATAGAAACGCTAATTATATGCCAATTTTGAGCGAATTCAAATTTCATATTTATCAGCTCTAGTCACAAAAAAATTAATAAGTAATTATGGATAAATACTTAAAAATTTTGTCAAACCTATGCATTTGACTAATTAACTTCAGTATCAAATAAAACTGAAATTTTAAAATTTATTTTAATGTCAAATATTATTTGTATCTAACATAAAAATCGATTTTATTAACATCCTTTCATAACATTTTTAATATTTAATATTTAATTTTAATCAATTTTAGATTTTTTTTTTGCAAAATAATGACTATTTTTTAATTTATTTCTTATAACATTCTTGTAGGCATTACTCGTTGTATGTTAACTCATGAAAATAAAAATTCATGTTAGTTCTTTTAAATAATTCCATTAAATTATTATTTTTAAAAATTTAAAGAGAGAATTACATATATATTCCTTAAATCATCTTGAATTACATATTAAATCCCATATTTTTTAATTTTACAACTTAACCCCCTAAATCATCCAAAAATAACATATTTAGGTCTTTCTCAAGATTTTCAAAATATATTTTTTGCTGATTTATAATTATTTGGATATTTATTACCAATAATATGTATATATAAATATTATAAATATATTTACAAATACATGTATACTATTAGTTTTTATTTTTGAATGATTTAGGGGGTTAAGTTATAAAATTAAAAATTGAGGGGTTTAATATGTAATTCAAGATAATTTAAGGGATATGTATGTAAATGCCCTAAATTTAAAATATATTTAAGTATTTTTAATTACTATTATAGCATTAATGTTTCCTTTTCTTCATATTTTAATGCTTTAATATTCATTTTAAATTTATTAAATATTAATTTAATTGTCAAAATTAATTAAATCTATTATAAAGCATTCATGTGAAAATAATTTTGACCGAGAAAAATATAAATGAAATATTTTCTTTTTTGGTATTCCTACTGATTTTTTTACAGTATGTCCCTGTGAAATTGCTCAAATGATTTTGTTTGATTGGATTATGAAAAAGATGATTTAGTTAATTTTTTTTAATTTAAAAAAAAATATGTACTATATAAAATAAAGTGAATTAATTATATTAAAAGAAATTTATTGATTACTGAGAATTATATTAGATATAAAATAAGTGATTATTTAATATTAAATTAAGTATAAAATTAATTTTTAATTTTTGTAAAATAAATTAAATATTTTCACTATGATTATTTTGGCTATTATTTTTTTTTTTTTTGCAGTACCAAAAAAATAACAAAATAATTCTTGCTATGGACATAAGACATGAAATGCGGTGACTATTATTATTCTCACCGCAGCGGATGATAGTCTCATGTTCAGCACCGGGTGGGTTAGTTCTAAATATAAAAAATTCAGCTTTTAAATAAATATATATAATATATATAATCCGCATATTATTATATAAATGCTCCAATAAAATATATAATAAAATTTTAATAATATATTATTATTTTTGGAACATTTATACGACGGACACAGAAATTAGGCTAATTTATGAATTTCACCATAGATCTCAAAATATTACAGATATCACATCTAAGACAGCTATTTTTTCGTTTTTCACATCCTACGATAAATTCTATCATTAGATTTAACCATAGTTAAATTTCAATAAAATCTCAGCCATTGATCGCATCGTTTAACCATCGACCTTCATGTTAGGGCATCGCGGAGTTGCATTGATTCCGGCGGCAGTATATTCACGCGAGCGACAACATATTCTGGCGAGGCGACAACGTATTCACGCGAGCATCACTCTACTATTTGCATCTTCTTCTTACGCGGGCATTATGAGCGAGCATCAGACCTTTTTGAGATTTAACTATGGTTAAATCTTCTGATAGAATTTATCGCAGGATGTGAAAAATAAAAAAATAGCTGTCTTAGATGTGATATCTGTAATATTTTGAGATCTATAGTGAAATTCGTAAATTAGCCTAATTTTTGTGTCCACCACGTAAATGTTTCTATTTTTTTACGCATAATTTTAATAATATTAAGTGATTATAAAAAAATAAAAAATATAATGTGTATATTATAATTTAATTGAACGGTGGACTTGATAGATGATTGGGTCAATTATTTCTGTTCATTTTGCAGTGTTGAATGGGTCTTTTTTTCTCTTTTTTTTTGAATATAAATAAAAAGGGAGAAAAAATTAAATAAAAAATAATTATTAATATTATATAACTTATTGGGATAAATTACTAACAGGTTCTCATCATTTGATAATACCAATGAACTGATCCACAAAAAATATTATGCATTTCTAACAATTGAACAATCATATTTTAGATTTTTATTTCACTAGATTGTTAGTGGATTAAAAGTCGTTTGATAATTTGGTGAATTAAATTATTAAATTATACTTGATTAATTTATTAGTTAGTTATTAAAATAGCAGGATTCTTTATAAAAATATTATATTAAGATTTTATAATTTAAATATTACTGTAAAAACTTAAAAAATATCTTAATTTCTATTTTTCTTTCCCTCTGTCTTGCATGAACCCGTATACAAACGTATTTCAATTAAATATCTTTGAATTCTAACGAGTAAAAGATTTAGTAACACGTGCACTCTCTCTCCCCCTCCGTTCATCTATCTCTTCCCTCCTTCTTTTTCATCTTCTGTCATATTTCAGTCTATGAACTCACATTTCTCCTCCCCTATTCTCCTACTCTATTATAAAATTTCATGGCTTCACATTCTCTGTCTCCTCTAGCTCACAGATTGAAGGGCGTCGACCCCATATTCTCCAGCTATGACAGATGATGCTACAACAAATTGCCACGAAGCGAGAGATACAGAAATTAAGGATAGCTACGACTTCTAAAATGTGGATCATTAATTCATTGATGATCAAACTTTAGGACCTGCCAATAAATTAATTATCATATTTGACTTAAAAATTAACTGTGGAAAAAGAAGCTGACTTTCTTTTGGTGGACTGATAGTTCTTCCAAATGCTGTTCATAATAAAATAATCATAAAAAATTTCATTTATTAACATGAAAGAAATTTTTGAAGTCAAGTCAAGGTCAGGTTTTCGATAAAAATTGAATCAAATTTGACAAAAATAGTTTTACTCGTCACCCAATTTTGGCATCGAGTCAGACTTGTATCTTGACTTTAACCATAATGGAACTAGAATAACTTAAACTTCGAAGCAACTTCTCTGATAAATTTCTCAAACTTTGAGCGGCTTTTTAAATTAATCGAAAGTTACAAACTTAGGTCGGTATCTTTGAGAGAAGTTTAGGTTGCAAATTTTCAAGCCAAATTGGGAACTGAATCAAAATATTTGTACTTCTTTTTAACTGAGTAATTTGATTTGATTTGATCTGAAATCAAATACGACCTAAACTCAACAACATGTACATGCATGCCATGTAGTGTTGTTAAACTCCCTCCTATTTTACTCGATTTTCATTCGAATCAAAATTATTTTGCTTTAAATAAATTGATTCAACTCATAATTTTAATATGTATTTATGCCTTTTTATTATGTATTTAAGAAAATTTATATAAACATGTGACATCTCATCATCCCAATATAGAAGTATTGTATGATTTGACTTTAGAAAAACTACATGAATCGAGTACTTTTCAGGAGATCACTCATCCTAGTGCTACTCCAGATCAAGCACTTTTAGCTACTGAGTTTTCTATTATCAGCCTTACATTTTTTCCTCAAAAGGTGCATCGATTATTAATTTGAGATTACATTATCTATTTATACAGCTCAGGATCTTACTTTCTTTTTCAATATAAGACGATTCATTCTTATGCCTCTCTCACTATTTTTAACTATTGGGAGCTACACTTGCTTCAACGATTCCTTTCTCTTAGAATGTCATCTGACGATCACTCTCCGCACTTTTTGATCATGGGCATCACAAAACATATATTTTAGATGTTATATATATATTGAAGAAACTAAAATTAAAATATATTATATATAAATTTAATTAATATAAAATATATATTTTATATAAAATTAAAAATAAAGCTTGATAATTAATTTGAACTTGGAGAAATTTTAGTGAGAGTTTGAGTTATGGCCCAATGAACTATTAAGTCTCTCTCTCTCTCTCTCTCTATATATATATATATATAATTTTCTTTGAACATTTTATTTTTTCAAATTGAAAACTAAATTTATTGTGTAATTTTATAACTTCATCCAACATTATAGTAGACAACAGTGTTATGCATATTCACAAAAATAAAAATATATCATTTAGATTTCTATCGCATAATTTTTTTTTACATATATTTTTTTTTATTATTATTATGTAGTCCTTCACAAATCTTATTAAGTTTGATAATAAAGTTGCTATATTTAAAAAATAAAAATAATAATTTAATAATTAAAATTAATATAATTGGAATTACATGAAAAACAATATCCCAAAAAAACTCAGATAATATATATATATATATATTTATTTATTTATTTTCTGATTGGGATTGTATACAATTAGAGGTCTATTTCTAAGTGTGAATAAAATTACATTTTTTTTAGTGAAAAAATAAAGAAGCAAGAGAAATATTCATGGGACCATCTCTCCATGTGCCACATGTCATTGTCAGAGTGGCTTTCAGCATAGAATTTGATTTTGTTTTGAATAAAATAAAAAAAAAACTTTGATTAATTGGCATGTGATCACACTTTGGGGAATCATTATTATGTGCTTATGGCATAGAAATAATATTTGTGCATCACAAATAGAAAAATAAGTGGATGACAATTTAATGTAGCATTCCCAAAACATAAATGATGAGATCTCATATTTATTCCTATAAAAAAAAATCTCATATTTATTTAAAATATTATAAATGCGATATGTTGACGTAGGATGTAGGAGATCCAAGAAACACAAAAAAAGAGAGAATTCCGGGAGACGACGGCGCGCAACAGTAGGGTCAATACTAAAGATGGTGTTGATCGTCCTGGCAGCAGGGAATAAGGACGCCCTGGTTGGCTGGGGCCTGGAGACGGTATAGTCTTAGCAAGGGCCTCAGTGACTCACTGACTTCGGGGGCCTTCCCTTTTCTGGGCAGCGGTGAAAGTTGGTGCCATCTGCTTGAAATTTTCGAGCTTACCCTGATTCACCAATTTGTCGAGCAGAGCTCTGAGGCCTCGGCACTTGTGAAGCTTGTGCCCGTAGTTTTCGTGGAACTCACAATAATTGTCGGGATTCACTCCAACCGGAGGCACTGATTTGGGTCCGGCAGGTCTCATCCAACCTTGTTTGATGGCCGTCGCATAGACCTCAGGGAGCGCCCGAGAGAAGAGCTACCAAACCAGCTTAAAAATAAAAAATTATATCTGAATACAATTTTATTATTTTTTGTAAAATTTTATGTTCAAATTTCAAATCATATTCATTTACCTCGTTCTAGAGTGTGGAGTATTTTATTCAAATATTAAATTTCTTATTTTACAATAACGTATAATTTATTATATTTTTACATGAAATCATATTGTAAAATGTAAAAATAAGAAATGAGAAACTATATAATAAGTAAGTACTTATAAATTAAAATTAAAATTATATAATAAGTACAATAATTATAGAAACATTATATTTGCATATAATAAGTCACGATTCTTAATTAAAATCATTACTACAGTCTTAGCGGCGTAAATCAAATGAGATAGTTCAATAAGTGCCGCACATATTTATAGCATCTGTTTAAACTGTTGCCGTAGCTTAAAAGATCATTACTCGAGCCTATTTAACCATAATAAAAAAAATAATTTATAATTTAATGAATTTTTTTATTAAATTATTACAAAAAATAACATTCTAAACTCAATTACATATATAAAAATAATTTTTTTACTTTTTTAACAGATACAATTTTAAGATTTTATGTTAGCTCAAGATTACACAGAAAAGAATCTCAAGCAAAAAAAATGGCTCATCAATCAGCTCTTTTGAATTAATTTGAACTCGATATAATCTAAAATTTGATTCAAAATTTGAGCGGTCTTTGTTCTTCGAGCAAAATTAACGGCTTTAGTTCATGATTATTTCCCTATTAATTAAACTTTTTGCAAATGTTATGGAGAAGTATAAATATCCTACCATACATTTAAAATAAAAGAAAATCAAAGAAAATATGAAGAATTTTCTAAGAGTGCATGCACTCCACATTATGAATATCTAATATATTTAATTAGAACCAGAAAACAATGTCAAATTACATCTTTGTCCTTGAATACCAGATCAATTTGCTAATAGATCCTAACATTATAATTACCTATAAGTGAGTCCAATTAATTTCAGATCAGTCCCTCAAGATAGTTTATGCTTTTCAATTCGATTCTAAATTGACCTGAACTGTAAATTTTTAACTAATTTGTTGTTTTCATGTAGGGACTCATTCAATTTTTGTTAATTTTTTTCAGGTTTCTAGGATAATTTAGAAAATGGGTTTGATGGTAATAGAAAGCATAATTGAAGGACCCATTTATAATTGATTGCCAATCTCATTTTCTTCTATCAATTTAATTAATAACTTTTATTTTTCTTTCCTTTTGATGGAGATCTTATTTGAGAAGAGAAAATTGCTTTTGGATGCTTACTTTTACAAATATTTCATGTAGGTCCTTCTGTTGAATTTTCTTGATCAAGCCTCATTTTATAGGTGCAAGTGCAACATGCATGGCTAGTAAATTGTTCATATTACCTAAGTCAAGCGGCATTCATGAGGCAAAGCACACGCGCACACACGCACACACTCTATTTATCTATCTTTCTTACACATGTTTATGCCTAAATTCTACCATTTTTCTTTGATTATAATTAAGTAAACGTAAAAATTTGAGACTCCTAGCTATCAATGAAATTATATAGATTGACTAGCAAAAGTAGCATTAAAGGAGCCAAGTATTTTCTCTCTCTCTTGTTCATATATATTATAGATATAAACACTATCTATATACTCATGTCTCTAACTATGTTATTCAAATTTCAAAATGCATTGAATAAAGATGTTCAAAGAAGGATTAATAATGCTTGGCTCTCTGTATGCCACATGTATGTATGACTAGTCAATCATATAGATTGCTAGCTCGAGTGGCATTCAAGGAGCCAGGCACTCTCTCTCTCTCTCTCTCGCTCACACACACAAATATTACTTATAAATTTACAATCGATCTATATGATATATCTGTACTTTAATATTCTCTTCTGATTAGGAATGTGTTGGGCAAGTTGTTTAAAGTATAATTAGCAGCGTTATGCTCCATATGTGCAACACGTATGACCCGTCTATCGTCTGCTAGTTTAATTGGGTAAAATGGAGCCAAGCATTCTCTCTCCTAAGTAAAAAGATTTGATTAATTCACAACATAGAATTATGAAAACAAGAAATCAATAGACCTATGCCTATTTTTTAAATGTTAGAAATAGCGACACCCGATAGTAAAAGATGCAAATAATACGTATATAAATATATCTACACCTCTAATAATTGTGAGTGATTGTATTGTATTTTTATAAAGAGCAATTTTATGGCACAAACTCTAATCAAATGTTTTGCACTACTTAATCACAAACTTCATTAAGTCAATCGATCTCATCCTCCTCACAGTTAAGTCGGAGTGTAGAGCTCCACACCTTAAAAGCAATACTTGCTAACATCTCACCAATGTGGTTTTTAGTGATCCGCCCAATTAACTCTATTAATAAACTTAATGTTATTTAGGGGGCGTTTGGTTCAGTGTTATCTCAATGTCAATGTTATTTAGATGTCATATTATCTAAATGTATGGATATTTGTTTGGTTCAATATTATGATATTATAAAATATCAATACTATCTAAATTTTTTTTTGTTTAATTAAAAATTATTGACATTATAATAATAAATTGACGGTATTATCTTAAGATGTCGCCCGATTTGGGGTGACATCTAGATGTCAGCGTGTAATGATATTTTTTATAATTAATTATAATATTATTTAAAGATGTCATGATTAAACCAAACAATTACTTTCTAAAAATAACAGAACATAATATTGAGATAACACTGAACCAAACACCCCCTTGATTTGATAGTTTGCCATAAACATCACAAAAAATCGATAAGAGATTGATTAGAACACATAAACATTAAATGAACATGTTCATTATATATCTTTTATATTGAGTTAATCTTATTTCTAATAATTAAACTAACTATTATTTAATTTTATCTTTGCTTGTCATAAGATTGATGAAAGTTTAGGGCTTGCAAGAGAAGATCTTAACAGTAGATTAATTATTTGATGAATCATATTGTGTTTTTTGACTATGTATAGGTTCATTTATAATGTTTGTAGTAGATATTTTTAAATTACTTAGTACATTAAAAATTTAAATAAAATTATTGATGCTATATTGTTATCAGTTGCATTAGGAGAAAATTATTTTATACTATACTATTAAAAATAGTACCAAGCTGTTACTTTTATTAAAAATTAAATATTTTAATTTTATCTTTTATTACTTAATTTTTGTAAATAATTTAATGCTCTCAGCTTTATCTCTCCTGCTGCCCACTGCCTCCCTTTCTCTCCTCTCCCTCTCTTTTCTCTCTCTCCTGAGCCGACTGCCTCTCTGTCTTCTCTCTATTTAAAATATTAAAATATAATAAATATATATATATATATATAATAGTATATGACATATTTTTAATTTATTTATATTATAAATATAAAATTAAATATACATTGAATAAATTAATTTTAAGTAAAAAAAATTAACTTGAATTTAAATCAAGTACAATACAAATGAATTCAGAGTGAATTTTAAATTTAAATAATAATGCATAGAATTTAATTTGATAAAAACTTAAAATTTTTAATAAAATCAATACTAATAATTAAATTTTATAAAAATTTTAAATACTAATATTAATAATAAAATAATATTTAAATACTTTATCATATAATTTGATATATTTGAGTAGCTTTTAGCTGCTAAACTTTTAAATTCTTAATTTTTTTAAAAAAATAAAAAATTTAAATATAATTTTTAATTTTTATTTAAATTTTATAATAATTATATTTATATTTAAAAAAATATGAAAAAAATTCAATGCAAATTTTGCATGGAAAAAATTTACTTTATTATGCTTACGATACGTCTATTTCAAGGTTAAAAGAGAGAAAGGAGGACCTCTTGCCCTCCCCTTTGAGGCAGCCGTCGCGGCTATTAAGGGAGTTAATATGGATCGAAGATCAAAAATTGATCGAAAATTGATCAAAAATTAATCAAAAATCGATCAAAAATCGATCAAAAATCGATCAAAAATCGATCGAAAATCGACTAAAAATCGATCGAAAATTGATCAAAAATCGATCAAAAATTGAATCGATTTTAAATTAAATTAAAATCGAATTAATTTAAATGAGCCGACTAACGAGCCAAAAGTTCTGCTCGGTAATAATTTCGAGCCGATTTCGAGCAGGGATAGACTCGGCTCGATCCAACTAGAAAACGGCTCGAATTAAAATATATTTTATATTATAATACGTATATATAATATATATATAATATATATATATATATTATAAACCGAGCTGATCTCGACTCGGATAGAGTCGAGCTTACCCGGCTTGAGATTGACTTAAAAAAAATTGAGATTCTAAAATGAATCGAAATTGACTTGAAGTAATTGGAATCGATTCGAGCCGGCTCGAAGTCGAATCCTCGAGCTCGAGTCGATTTCGACTCGTTCAATCCGATTTCCAGCCCGAGATCAGCAACAGCCCTAGCCGCCATTGGAATCCCGCCGTTGCCACCAGAGCAGCCACTCGAGTGGGGTGGTCCACTTTCCCGCTGCCAGCCATTCTATCACCACCGCCACTGCCACCGCCGAGCTCGCCCTCCTCGTCTATCTCGAGAAGGCTCATTCGATGCATCGTCGAATGGAATGATTTGGTGTGACATCGAACACTTATATGCGAGGAAGCTGCCATTTTGCAATGGATCGTTGTTATAATCATCTTTAGTTATTATTCGGTTATTTGCCCTCTTTTTTTTTGATGATGTATGGATGTCTCTTGCCCTCTACATATTATTTTTCCTCTTCCATTCATTGATTTTATTTTAGTTTAAACTTGTTTCCTTTTATACATTCCCTTGCTTGTTGTTCTACTTTGGTTGGTTAGTGGAATGAACACATGTATGAATTAATTCGCTTGTTGTAGTTCCGGTTCATACTATTCTTCACCAATTAAACTTGATATGTTGGGGGTTTTATTCTAGCATTTGTTCTTGTGGACGTAGTTTGATTCTTATTCGCGTCTATGCCTAAACTTGTATGATTTGTTTGGCTATCCATATAGTAGAGAACTAGCTAATTTAGAGATTAGAACTTTATTCTAGTTTCATGGTGAAGCTCTTCCAAATTATTTGCATGCCATGTGTTTGTTGAAATACCCCACACACATATAAGCATGTTAAGAATTAGTTTCTCCTAGGTTGCATTGATCCTACATTAGACAATGGTAGAGACTGAGAAGATGGAGGCGTTTGTGTATACGAGGATGGGGTCAAATTTGTTCAATGAGGAGAATTGGAGGAAGAGGAAGGGAGGTGTAGGGAAATGGTAAAAGGCAACTTATTGCAGCTGGGAGCATCACTGTAGTGTTGAGGAAAATGTGGCCACTTATTATAGTGGGTTAATGCCTTAAAAGAGTGGTCTTTCAAAATAATTGACCTAGTCAACTATTATAAAAGGCCTCTATCTTTTATAGTTGTGGTTTATACAATGATTTTTTTTAGTGTTTTACAGTGGTTTTTGTTGTCATTGTTGGCATTTCTAAAGGGTTAGTCCGACATTGTATAAACATTGCTTCTTAAAGCTCTTTAGATATGACCTTAGTTCTATAGGAGCGTAAGAGCTTATAAGAGAATGGTCTCTCGTGCATGTGAGAAATGTCCGGTAGGCCAAATCGGTGGATTTGCCCCCCTACGCACAAGTTATTTGTGAGGCCTAAACCAAGCTACTTTTTACTTGTTATTATTAATTTTAATTTTAATTATCTCTTTAAACTTTTTACCTGGAGTTATGAATTTTTAGTCTTTTTGAATGCCTGTAACGACAACGTATTTAAAGAGTGTACCATTACAAATCCAAGTTATTATTCTTTGCCATTAATGCTCTTAATTCCTTATTATTTCTTCGGCCATTTTCTTGTTAGGTTAGATCTTATAAATCTATTGTTGTTCCTTTAGCTAAGTAATTCATATTTTTTCATTTGCTAGAAGAGTCTGTTAAATCCTAGAGGATTACATCATACTTGGTGAAATAATACTTAAGGACAATGTAGATTCTACACGCCTCAGATGCTCATTTCCTTGCCATTCATTCTTCCATAGCTTACTTAAATAGTTTTTAACCATTGTGTGCTAGTGATGCTCTTTAATTAGTGTATATTTTAAAATTATTTGTCAATCTTTCTCTTTTCTATATTAGGTGTTTTGTCATATTAATAATTTGTGTTTCAACAATATTTTGTGTATTATCACTTAAGAAATAAAGGGTGTTGCCAAATAGATACACAATCCATGTGACAAATGTGAGGTAAAAGTGTACCTTTATAAAGCGTAATGTTAAAATATTTGAATAACAGGGAATATGCCACTTCTTGTTTGTTTAAACAATCAACATTATGCATTACTGTAGATTATTTGATCAACCATTGCCTTGTGTTTTGGGAAAACCTAACCAAAGAAACTTTTAGATTATAGACCTGAAGATATTTAATTATCTTTTCTTCTAATATTTCCTACAATATTTGTTAGTTAATTATTGATGCTTTTGTTTATTCATAAGCATGTTCCTTATTCCTAATAATAACTGTTGACGAAGAAAAACCGCTAAGGCGAGTTAGCGGCTTTGATCATATTGAGATGGTGGAGTAAGAATGTGGGCGATGGAATGTCAAGGGGCGAAGAGAATGGAGAGTACACAAAATTTAACATGGTTCGGAGTTTCTCTTCTTACGTCCATGTGGCCATGCCAAGAAACAAAGGTTCCACATGAATGAGAGTAGAAATGCCCAAGGGCGTACAAGGAGAGCAAGAATGGGGATGCTATGGACTTGTGCCTAAATGAGATTCCCTAGTCCTAGGGAAGGAGGGAAAGTGTTTCAATATACTTTAGGGGCCTTGTTTATGGTGGTTGTGGGTGATTCTTGGTTGTTGATGCCTCTTTTGAAATATTAACACATGGCCTAGAGATCCTGGAGCAGTAAGAAACATAAATCCTCTTAAAGGGTTGAGTGCATGCTTTGTCTGGATTGTCTCATTGCGCCGCTTGGACTGTGCATGCCTATGGCAAGATATACTATGCGCCCTCCTAGGTTGATGGCATGAGTTCCCTCCTGAATTGTATTTATTGGGATTGTTTCTTTTCTCTTTCTTTTTTATTGTTTTCCTTAGCAAACTGATTGTACACCACAAGTTATCATGGCTAGTTTGTTAGGTAGCTTTTGGCCAGTCGCAAGTATTAGCATCTGAAAACTGTTTATTTCTCACATATTTCTGGTTCATTGAGCTTCTGCTCCATTTTTAATGAACTACAGTACTTTCATTCAATCTTGTGAACCTTGTTGTGTTTACCCAGTTTTGTGTGAAACTCTTACAAACACTTTTTTGAAAAGTTTAGTTTAACACGTATAACGCTAAGATTATAGTTACAAGCGTAGATATGCATTACTCAAGAGAAGCTAGTTTGCTTGGTGCAGTATTTCCAAGCATTTCCTTATTATTCTGTTTATTTCATTGGGAATTGTTTTCATGTATTTATTTATATATATATATATATATATATGAAGGCCACTAACTTTAACCAGTCAATGGATAGCTAAGACTGCTATCTTTGCTGTGCCTTTGCTGCTATTGATAGAACTTGGTCCAAGTGCTACCAATTATATGATTTTGCATGAATTATCAGGTTTCTATCATCCAAGCTACAATCTTTTTCATGTTTTCTCCGGTCAGGTTGTCTCAACCATATTATGAAATCCGTATTTGGTCCTCATTTAACATTCATGTTATACATGGCATTGTTATCTGTGACAAGATATTCATATTTTATGCTTCTCCCAGGGAATTGCTTACAAAAAATAGCTAAGTTGAACAACCAGATTTATCTAACAGATACTGTTTCTTGACAAACTTTGTTAACTGCAGATTTTCTCTAGTTATTGCAAAAGTTTAGATGCAGCAAAATCTATCTTGCGAGAAATATGGTTGTACATTGGATGCTCTTTCCAAGTTTCTTTATTTATTTGTAGATTTTAAGGAAATATAATTGTCAATTATCTTGTAAATTGTAATATGTGTACATATGTTAAATTACGTGTATATACATGTGCCTTCATGTATATGTGTGTATATTTATGGCTCCAAGTAATTTGGGATTATGGTTTTGGTATTCTTATTGTTGCTGTTATTATCATTTGTTGTATTTGCTCTCTCCTTCTATAATCTCTTATAGCTTTTGCTCTTTCTGCTCCAGTTAAAACATGTTTCCAGCATTAGTTTTCCTTTATATCTATTTAACTTTGTATTGCTTCTCTTATTCTTTAGTCATGTTGTGACAGATCTCTACTTGAATGCTCTTCGCTATGGGTTCAAGTGAATTGACATCAATTGAGTTACTCTCTTTTTACCCAACGTCAGGCCTCTCTCTCTCTCCCCACATGTTGTTGGCCATGTCTCTTCTTGTTGTTGGCCCTTACGTTGTTGACCTTGTCTCCTCGATCTTCTTCTCTTCCATGTGCGCTCTTTCCACCATCGATGTTGTGTAATGCTTCATAAGGTACAAATCTATATCCCTCTCTCCTTTGTCATGCCTCTTAGGGGGTGTTTGATTCAATATAATCTTAGTGTTATGTCATGTAATCTAGATGTCATGACATTTAAATGTCATCTTTTGAGTGATAATTCTATAATTTTTTTAAAAGGTTATCCATACATGTCATTAAACCAAATAATTATTTTCTTTAGATAACATTAACATGATATAACACCAAAATAACATTAAACTAAACAATCCTTAGTAATTTCATGAATTATAAATGATGTGCTAACATTTGCAGTATATATCTAATTAGTGGTGTTTTATCATTAGACCACCACGCAACTTTGGTCAACTTTTACTGCTCTATTTTTTGTTGCTATTCCGTTTGTTATGATGCTTGAGATAGAATTGTGCTGAGTTATCATGCACTTGTCAGTTCACACGTTTTAAGTTATGTATTTCGAATTTGATTCATATGTACGTATTAATCATGTGAGAGCTACACACATTTTATTCTTAATATGCCATTTTATCATTCTACCTGGCATTTCTCAGCATATGTTAGGGTTTGGTTGCACAAACATGTCAAGTGCATACTCATGCTTCCCTGTTTAACTTTAGGGGGCGTTTGGTTCGTTGTTATCTTGGTGTTATGTTATATAATCCAAATGTCATAACATCTACATGTCATTTTTTGATTAATAATTTTATAATCTACCAAACAATTGCTTTTTCTAGATAACATAACATAACATCAAGATAACATTGAATCAAACGCCCCTTAGCATAATCTTACATTCCATTCCTTGCTAATATTATAACGTATCTTGCCATTGATTATTATCAAAATGCTTGCTTTGCAAATACATACTTGTAGGTAGTATAAGTATGGGTGAGAAGGTTTCAAAACTAAGGTGCTTGCCTTTCCCGATATTTTTGGATACTTTCAATAAAAGTTTTAGCTTAATTCACATGGTGATTGTATGTGTAGAAACCTTGCACGATTTTTTTTTATAGTCTATTTTTCTTGAGTTCGGCCATCTCTTTTGGATAAATCTTTTTGATCTTTGAAGATAGTAGAAGCATATAAGAATAATACTATTAGGCTGGATAATATAAGCCCTCTTGCTACATTTATCTTGTATTTAAGGCATATATTGGTCTCTGTATCGTATAATGCTTAGTGTGTGTGTGAGAGAGAGAGAGAGAGTGTGCGCGCGCGCTTGGCTCTTTCGAGATGCCATCCACGATTTTTTTGAAAAGTGCCATCCAAGCTTTACATTGCAGTAAGTAGGGAGCTAGGAATTGACAATTCTTCCTTTTGCTGAGCTTAGCATTGTTAATCTTACCTCATACTCTTTTCATTCGATACATATTCAATAAAGAATGACATATTTGTGATATGATTATAAGCTAGATGAAACGATATAATATATGTTGGCCCTTAGGCCTTCCCAAGAGGGGGGGAAATTGAGAATTAAAAAAAAATCAAACAAATTGCACTAACGAAAACAACAGCAGGTAAAAGGCGTACACAGTCAAATTTTTAAAATAGATGAGAAGCAAGTTAAAGTTACAGCAAAAATAAGTTAAACAGAGTGCGAAAAGGCAGATTGGTCGATTTTACCAAATAGACCGGATGAACAGGAACAATGCAGAAAACAAAAAAGAAAACTGATTGATTTGAGCAAATAGGCCAAAACAGCTATATCATCACAAGAACAACTCAAAACAAAAAAACGTGAGAGATAAGATTTAGATATTGTATAAAATAATTTTATTAAAGTAATTTGAGCTTATTTTTAAGTTAAAATTATATTTAATATTTTTATGTATTGGTCAAATTTTACCGTAAAAGAGAGGAGAGAAAAATACACAAGTGATTGATAGTGGTTCGGCTTCCCGCCTAGTTCACTTCCCCGCTCCTCAAGTGGGATTTCAATCCACTAATAAACCGGCTTTTTAACGGGAACCAAAGCCGAACAAACCCGATTACAATCTCACCGGCTTTTTCTAGGAACCAAAGTTTACATGAGGAAAATTCTAATTCACATACTTTCCCACTTAATGGGAAAAATTAAACACCTCCATAAAAGGAGAAAACAAGAGAATGAAGTGATGCTAGTCTAGCTAGCTAATATTACAACTTGAGAGCAAGAACAAAATTACACAAGGAGCTCTATACGCGTAGAGATTTGCCAAAAGAGAAAACTAATGAAAACCGAAAACGAGTTACCAACAACTTGTTTAAAAGAAACTGAAAGAAGCTAGATCTTGAAGAGAGGAAATTGTTTTCAAGAAATTTGGAATGCTTAAGTAAGATTGTCTTCAAGTAAGAGCAAGAAAACTTCAAGAAGGACTCAAATAATCTTTTTCAAAACACAAGCTTGCCGATTTCAGAAAAACCAAGTGCAGGAAACAGAAACAGAAAACCTGAAGTTGTTTGCCAGCAGAATGAAAAATGCAGCTTCAGATTTTTGCTTGATTACTAGCCAAAAGTTTCTCTAAATGATCACTTCTTCAAGAGTGTGTGCAGATTTTTGCTAGGGAAGAAGTTAGGAAACACTTAGATCTTGAGAGTAAAGCTTAGAACACTTGGAATTTTTTTTTTAAAATGAATGTTATGTCAATCTGCAGTTTGGACAGCAAGAAAAAAGAACTCAGCTGAATGAATAAAGCCCTTAATTCAAACTAATCAATAAGAGATTGCCATGTGTCCATGTCCTACCCAAGGACCAATGAGAGGAAGGCAAGAGGAGGGTAATTTGGACTTTTTCGGGCTCAAGAAACAGAGATAAAGTTCCAAATTTTTTGGAGACATGTTTCAGAAAATATGACAGCAAAAACAAGAGTTGGAGTGAAAAGAAATATTAAAAAATACTAAAGTGTTCTTACTTAGCATGAGGACAAATGAATGGATACCACATAGGATTATTTTGCCCTTAAAACATGCTAAAAAGGACCATCATATCTCAGCACAAGTACAAAAATTCTGAATAAAAAGATATGGGTTGAAAAACATCAACTCAATATTTTTCCTTTTGGAAAAAGGACAAAATAGGAGAAAAATAAGGGCTTTGTGGACTTTTCATAAAAAGAGAAAAATGTCACATCACAAAGTTTTAAAAATATCAAATAATGCTTTTATCACAGCCAAAAATAGTGTAATAACGGTCAAATAAAATTCTGGGCGGACTAGGCAAGTCTGTCCAGGCCCAGTAGAACCAACCGGTCGATTTGGTGAAATTGACCGGTTGTGCAGTTATGGCTTAACAGTTGAGATGTTTGAAAGATTTTTAGGCCACTAAAAAGATGAAATAAGATAATATTCTAGGCTCATTAATGCAAGTGAAAAGAAGGAGAAAACATATAGGAAAAACGAGTAAAATCTCTTGGCAAACTAACGCGTTTACATTAAGTCCTATGAAGTATAAGGAAAAAATAAATGGTGAGATCCACTTCACTTGGACTTGAGAATATTCATCTTCTAATGGACGATTAGCCTGTAAAAATATACTTAAAAGAGGATTAGTACTAAACCTAAAGTAATTGTGATCATCAAAATCAATGGGGTTCAATAATATAGAGGGAGTGTGCATGTCTGTTAAAGAGAGAGAAAGAAGGAGAATGCTTGGCTCCTTGAATACTACTCGAACTAGTTAATGCTTATGATTGATTGGTCACACTAATGGCACAAAGGGATCTAGGAAGTGTTAATTTTACCTCTTGCTTGTTCACTAATTATCTTGACCGATTAATATATCAAATGTACTTTTTTCATCACTATAGATTATATCAAATTTCAAACTATGTAATTCATTGAATATATCTACAATACTTACTAAAAAAGTAAAAAATCATATGAATAAATAGATAGATATTGTTGGGGTGACCGATGACTAGATGACCAATTTGATCATCATATATATGGCATACTAGAAGCCACAAATTGCTAATTCTTCTACTTTCTTGCACAATACAAACTCAAAAGTGAATGTTAGAGTAGAGATATGACCATATAGATTGATAGATGCATTCCTTTTTTTTGTGTGTGTGTGTGTGTGAGTGAGAGAGAGAGAGAGAGAGAGAGAGAGAGAGAGAGAGAGAGAGAGAGAGAGAGAGAGACGTGTACATAGATAAATAGTGTGTTTGTTAAAGAAAGAGAGTGTGTGTGCTTGGCTCCTTGAATGCCACCCGAGTTAGCTAATTTGTATAATTAACTAGTCACACGTGTGGCACACAGGGAGCCAGGCACTACTAATTCTACTTCGAACTTTCTCACTTAATGCAATTAAAAGTGAATGGTAGTGTTGGGCATGTCCATATAAATTGATAGATATATAATGTTTATGTGTGTTTGAAATGCAGGGAAAGATTGAGAGAATGCTTGGCTCCATGAATGCCACCCGAGCTAGTCAATCTGTATGATTAACTGACCACGTGTGGCACACAGGGAGCCAGGCATTGCTACTTCTACTTTCGAACATGCTCACTCAATACGTAATACTCAAAAGAGAATAGTTGGGGCACGACCATGTACTTAAATATTGTTTTTGTGAGAGAAAGAGAGAGTGCTTGGCTCTCTGAATGCCACTCGAGCTAGCCAATCTATACGATTGACTAGTCAACGTGTGGCATACAGGGAGCCAGGCACTACTATTTCAGTTCAAACCTCCTCACTTAATACGATCAAAAGTGAGTGTTAATGTTGGGGCATGTCCATATGAACTGATGTATAGTGTTTGTGTGTGTGTGTGAAAGAGAGAGAAAGAGAGAGATTGAGAAAATGCTCGGCTCCTTGAATGCTACTTGAGCTAGCCAATTTATATGATTTCTAGGTTACACATGTGGTACACAGAGAGACGCTCATTGCTAAGTTTACCTCTTGCTCAGTACACACTTAAAAGGAATGACAGAGAGATACGGCCAAACAGATAAATATAGTCTATGCGTGCGTGTGTGCGTGCACGTGTGTGGGAGACAGAGATGGAGAGGGAATGCTTTGTTTCTTGAATGCCACTTGTGATAGCTGATGTGTACCATTGATTGGTCACACGTGTTGCACACAACAAGTAAGGCATTGTTAACTCTATCTCGTACTCGCTCACTCGATACATTCTTCGAAGAGAATGGTAAAGCTGAGACACGATCATACAGATAGATAAATGGATGGTGAGAGGGTCAACGTGTGTGCTGAACTGGCTCTTCAAATGGCACCCGAAATCACCCCTAGCTCCCTTACTCATATATATTTATATATACATAACATATATATGTATATAGGGAGAGAACTTCACCTTATTTTCTCCCCTCCTAACTGTTTAGGAGAGATTTAGGAGAGATCATATAACAATTTAAGTGAGGATGATATATATATATATATAGTTTTAGTATGGAATTTCATATGCTTTAATAGGACATAGAGAATGACCATGGCCGGAGAAAGGAAGGAGTCAAGCTTCAGAGTGATTGGTGGGCCGGGATAATAACAAATAGGTCCCTCTATTTTGGTAGTTCTTATTTGCCATTCTCATGAACTTGCAAGAATTATGTGAAATGAACTGCACAAGAAGATTCTAGGACCTATATGAAATACTTAAGGACCTAAAAGTAATTTACTCTTTTAAATAAGGCCTCAGTGAAATAATAAAGAAGAATGAAAGAATATCTACCTTCCCTTTCTTCCCTATTTCTCTATCTTGTAACAGGAGAAGCAAAAATGTCATAGGTTTTCTTTCCTCCATGAAATTGTCATTTTCTTGAATAATTTTTTGATTAAATTACATCCAGGTCATTTATGTTGCTGGGGTACCATTTCTTAAATTTACCAGTTTGTTCTCAATGTTGAAAATTAGTTACAAATGGGTCCCTCGATTACCGACTTATCCTATGATTGAGTAAACCGACAAAAACAAACAATGGTATTAATGGATTTATATGTAAACTTAGATGTTTGAAGTAATGGATCCCACACGTAAGGCTGTTAATTTTGCTCGAAAATCGAAGATCGCTCGAACATTTAATCAAAATTTGAATTAAATACAACTTGATTCAATCTAAATGAGTCGACTAACGAGCCGTTGTTTTGGCTCGAAAAGTTTATCAATCTAATCTTGAGCCGGCGTAGGATCGGATCTAGATGGCTCGAAATTGGATTGATTAAAAAAATAAAAAATATTATATGTATGTATATATGTAATTAGATTTAGTATGTAATTTTTTTCAGTAGTCTACTGGAAAGCTTCATTAGATTTTCATTAGATTTTTTTTATAATCATTTAAATCATATTTATTGTAAATTATTTTTTTATTTTTATCTTTAAATAATAGATCAAAGCGAATGGTCATAGTTTAAGCTGATTAAATTAACAAATATATTTATACATAATATTTGGATAAATGATCAAAATTTAATCGAAAGTCGAATCGATTTTGGCTCGGATCGAGCTTGAATCGATAACAAATGTGCTAGCAGCTCGAATCGAGATCGGATCGAACTCTCATTCATTCTCTAGATCGAATCGAAAACTTTCAATTCAATCTTGAGCCAAGGTCGGATCGGCTCGAGATCGAATTGTTAACAGCCCTACCCACACGGTGTTCTCTTGAATCAACGAAGACAGTTGAATCATACTGTCATAATTTTTAAATGCAGTGAGAGAAATTATAGTGTTCTAAGTTCAATAAAAAAATAGGTCCCACATGGCAAACAACAAATCAGGTGAAAGTTTGTGATCCCATTGAAAAGAACAAAGTAACTCAAGGGACCATCCTGAAATTTCACATAACCTGTTCGGGATCCATTTGTGCCTAATTTAAGTATTGTGATCTATTTGTCAAGAGATCTTATCTTCAAGACCCAAATATAATTTGCCATTATTGTTAATTTATTTACCTTATACTAATTCCAATTACATATATTTGAACGTTCATACTGTGGACGCATTCTCACAATATTGCTGGCTATATAATCTTGAATTTTTCAAATTACTTTGATTTTTCTTTTTTTTTTTATTGAAATTTCTCCATCTGTGTTTCTCCCTAGATTGTAACTGAAAGTGAAATTGAGGGACCCATTTGTAATTGATCGCCATGCCCACTTGCAAATAATTTTAAGGTATGTTGCCTCTTTAAAAACCATGTGGGACATATTCTTTTTAAGTATCTTAATTACCATTTTGTTTGCATCTCAATCATTTTCTTTTTACATCCTTTTTTGTGAGTTTTCCCAATCATCAGGTTTGAAAGGTAATTTGAAAATTTTATCTGGTGGTAAAAAAATTGGAGAATTACATGTCATCTTAAAAAAAAATTAAATATTTTCAAACATTACTCTATATTTTTAATGCTCAATTACATAATTTTTTGGGATCTATTTTCAATGGGTTCCTGATGTCAAGGACGCAAATGTAATTTGCCAATATTCCCTGATCAATAGTATAATATATTTGGTTATTCAATGCCGTTGCATTCACACAATCTTGGTGAATATAACGCAGGAGAAAAAAAAAAATATAATCTTGGAATTCTTCAAACTGTCTTGATTTTTTTTGTTTTTTTAATAGAAACGCGTGATGTCGTATTTATTTACGGTGCGCATCGATAGAATCTCTGCAAAAGTAATGGCTATTAGTTGATCGTACTCGGATACAATAATCCGATTTTAGTCATATCTGTGATGTTATTTAGGAGATTTAGACGATCATATTTGAATTTTATTATTTGATTTAAGCGGGCGTTACGTGACTCCATTTGGAGCTGATTATATGCATAAAATTTTACGTGATTCACTAATTCTACTCGTGTTTCTCATTTGTTGATAAGAATGCAAAACTTTCATAGAGTTTTATGTTCCGTATTACTTTTTGATAGTTACAAAAAGATAAGAAATAGCATAGCTAGAGCATATTTTGATTCGTTATGTGTATTTCATAAAAAAAAAAAAACTCGTCATGTATTCAGTCCACTTAGCATGACTTTGTGATCTAACATAAGAGCATCACCGTCAAATATCGACGCAGTATTTATCATATTACTTTGTCTTTTCTCTGTAGTGTTTTTGTTATTGTTCATTTGCACGGCTCATTTAAAATTTCTCGATTTTATTTCTCAATTTTAAAATACGTAATAAAAGAAAATCATTCATGACTATCTAGATACCATGATTTTAAACATAATGTTCCAATCATACAAGATAATGACTTTGTTCAATAAAACACTTCGCTTTTTATGTGGGACAGCTGAAAAAACCAAATAATGATATTATAATATTGGAATATTTACATGATTGATTCAGAAATTAAGTTAATTTACAGATTTGATCATAAATTTCAAAATATTACAGATATCATATTTAAAACAGCTATTTTTTTCATTTTTTATATGCGGTAAATTCTATTAAAAGATTTAATCATAGTTAAATTTCAAGAAAATCTCAGCCATTGATCTCATAGTTTAACCATTGACCTTCATGTTAAGGTATCACCGTGCTGCATTGGTTCTGGCGGCATCATATTCACGCGAGGCGACAGTGTATTCACGCAAGTATCGTTCTGCTATTTGCATCTTCTTCTTACACGAGCATCACGAGTGAGCATCAAACCTTTCTGAGATTTAACTATAATTAAATCTTCTGATAGAATTTATTACCGGATGTGAAAAATAAAAAAATAACTGTTTTAGATGTGATATTTGTAATATTTTGAGATTTATGGTGAAATTCATAAATTAGCTTAATTTCTGTGTCACTACGTAAATATTTTTATAATATTTAATAAGCATATAAAAAAATAATTTTTTTTTCATAATATTTAATAATTAATGACGAAAAGGAGACGACAAGTAGCCAATTGGTGTTGGAAAAAATTAATTAAAAATCTGATTAAAAAAAATTTAATTAAAAATGCATCTTGGTGAGCACAGCCAAATTTGGTTGTTGAAAATTTTACAATAAATAAAAAAGAAAAGGTTTTAATAAAGAGAAATAAAATAATACCTCTTTGGCAGGCACTTGCCACTTGCTACATTTACATTTTTTTATAAATTTTTTTAGGGTAAATTGCAAGTAGGTTTTTATTGTTTGATCATATATGCAAATAGGTCTAATTTTTTCAAAATTATTTAAATTGGTCCATTAGTTTTAGGTAATGTGCAGCTAGATCCAAAATTCAAATTTAACAGTAAAAAAATATGTAAAATAATATTTTTGCCTTTAAGATTTTCTCTCTCTTCTCTCTCTGTGTGGCAGCATCGCAGGCAGGGTCTAGCCAGCGTCGCGTGCACCGCCGGCCCTGTCTGCCCTGATTCCATGTTCGCCGACTCCGCATCCGGCAATGGCAACTACGACTCGCTCTGCGCCGCCATCACGCTCCCCTGCATCTGCGCCGCCATCACGCTCCCCTGCACCTGCGCCGCCATCACGCTCCCCTGCATTTGCGCCGCCATCACGCTCTCCTACGACTGTGAGAGAGAGAAAATCTTAAAAGTAAAAATATCATTTCATACGTTTTTTTACTGTTAAATCTAAATTTTAGACCTAGTTGTACATTACCTAAAACTAATGGACCAATCTGAGCAATTTTGAAAAAAATTGGACCTACTTGCACGTATGATGAAACAATAGAAATCTACTTGCAATTTACCCTTATTTTTAATATTAAAATTAATTAAAATTTTATTATTATTATTATTTTTATCATAATTGTAGTATATGTTTGGGATTATTTATGGAAACGTTAAAATATTAAAATGTTTCTCTATATATTGAATTTTTAGTTAGAGGGAAGCTGGACCCCCTCTCAGGAATGTTCTGCTGGTCTCATGTCGAATAATTTAGAGTTGAGTTCGGCTCACTAAATCAACTCGAAGCTAACTGTAACTCCAGTGATGCGTCTCGTAGCAGAGATATTTTACTGTTAGAACCCGCTATTGGATCGTTCGACAACTTCTTTCAATATGAATCATTATTTCATAAGTTTAATGTACTATTAATTTTCCGAAGAAATATAAATACGAGTACGATAAGAAATAAATTAACAAAATCTACAATTCAAGTGTCTTCTTAAAGAAAAATTTGACGTATTGTTGTAATCGATGTTAAAAAATGGTGGCATGTGTTCTTGAATAATTTGAATTTAATTTAGGATTTATTTAATTCAATATTATTATATTAAAAATAATAAAAAAATTTATTTTATTTTTATTTTTATTTTTTTTCTAAAATTAGAATAACATTAACTTAGATGTCATTTATTTTAGTATTATTTTATATAAGATTTTTGAAATATGTCAAATTAATAATTAATATTTTAAATAACCTAATATAATATTATAATAACACAGTTTCAAATCACTTAAAAAATATAACTTTAAATTCGTTCATTTAAGAGGACAAATTAATATTATTTTAATATTATATTAGGATGATATTTAAATAATATTTAAATATCAAAGCTATTTAGTTCAATATTATATATTATCTTAAAAATTTTATTTAATTTAATGATTTATTTAAATAATTTTGTAAAAAAATATTGAATTATTTACTCAAAAAATTAAAATAATAATAAATAAAATGCTCCTTAAATATCGTCAATCATATTTTGTTATATTATTTTAATAACATTGAACTAAATGTCTCGTAGAAGCCATCAATTATATGTTATTATGATGTTCTATAATAATAAAATTTAGGGATAATTACCTACATTTCACATCATTTAGTTTTATTTATGTTTTACCCATCCATTCTTAGTTAATTACGCTATTCACACTCAAAATATTACAAAATCTTACATACACACACTTGAGTTAAAACTTAATCAAAATCTATTTGAAAAAAAAAATATTTTATTAGTAAATCATTAAAATTATATTTTTTACTCTTAATGGTATATATTTTTTTCTTCCTCAATACCACACTAAAGCGCTGATTTGTCCTAAAATCAATTCACATCGCGGATGTCTCCTTCCTTTGCCGTCGCCTAAACATTAAGGTTTTAGGATTTTCATTCAAAATATATTTAAATATTCTTAAAATAATATTATGAACGACTCAAATTTTTTGTAATCTAATTATAGTTAGGTTATTAAAAAATTATAATTACTCATTATAATAAAAATAAGTTAAAATGTGTGTGTAAAATTTTATGATGTTTTAAGTGTGCATAGCATAATTACCTTATTTGTAAACATACTGAATGTGGGAGTCTTATGTGTAATTGTACCATCAACTTCATCCCCACCATCGTCGGGCTTCCAATTTTCTCCGCCTGTTTCGCGGAGCCGATGCAGCTCTTCGAGCCCGGACCACTCCCGCGAAGAGCAGAGCTTCTTCCCTGCTTGAGGTGATCTGCACAGTGGGTGCCGAATCGGATCTGAACCTGTGCAGCGGGCTGCGGGTTCGACTTGGAGTCGCAGAGGGCCTGCGACGACCATCTATAGAGGCTTGAGGTTTATTAGGTCTTTAGGGCTTCTCTGTTTTCCCATTGCTTGCTGAATGTTTCCACTGTTCTATTGCGTAAACTTGAATATCCAGTTTGTTATTTTGTTGTTTCGTTTTCTACTCACATTGCCAACCTTGTCTCTGATTTCACCTTGGCTGAAAGCTTCGAATTTGAAATGAACTGCTAGTTTTTGGAAACTCATTGTTATATTTCAACTGTTCTTCTTTTCTTATTGTGCTTTAAACACTCTTCTCTTTCCATAATGCTGGCAGAACTTTGAATATAAATGGAATAGCTTTATAGATGTTTCTGATCATGTCGATACTTCATATCACACTGTTGATGATGATTTATGTGCTGAAATTTTATGCCCTTTTCACATTATTACATTGATAGATCTTTAAATTGTTCCTTATGTTTAAGTTATTTTAAGTCAATCTTGATATATTTTTGTTGGTTTGCACGAATTTATTGGATTTAATTAGAACATTACTAGAATATATCATGAATTTCTTATATGAAATTTCAAATTAGTTAGTTAAAGCAAACTAGTTTAGTCTTCTCAATTATTTTGCATTTCATGGCATATTAGAGCTGTAATTTTAAATTTTAGATATTTGGATAAAAAATGTTTAAACTTAAGAAAATATGAAATTTAAATTATATTGCATATTTTATTTTCATGGTTGTATTTTAGGTCCATTTAGCAAGTTAGAAACTCATCATCACATATACACCTAGTCGAGATCCTTTATTGGTGGCTTAAGGATCGCTCTCCTTCGCTACACCCATTTCCCCTATTAGCATTAGCATTTAATTTTTTGCAAGCTTGGTTGGATCAAGGTCAAAGAATATGGTTTTTTCACTAACATTCGCATGTACTATTGTCCTTTGTATTGATGTCTTGGAGTGCACTCGTCTTTAATGTTACCCACATAGGGTATGTTAGCTTGCTCGGATGTAGGACCTTTTATCAAGAGTGAGATCTTGTGGGCAGATCACGAGGTGACTTTTGGATTACCTCCTAGTTGGGACACGAGGTAGGCACGTCTTCAGCTTTTTCTTATGGTTGGGTCTCAACAACATTTTTATGCTATATAGTAGAATTCTTTTGGAGGCTATTGGCGGCCATTTATGTGAGATCATTCATGTGATTTCTTGATCATTTTGGATGTGTGGGAGCAATTTTATGACTACTCTTTATCCGTGAAGATTGATCGTCGAGTCATTATGTTAACCTTTGGCACACATGTGGCTTCTCATGACACATGTATGGCTCAACTCAGTAATAGAATTTCGCATTAACAATGATGACCTCCATTTCAGTGAAAATCCTAAAAAGGAATTTACAAAGTCAATTAACTATGAATTGTGGGCAACCTTCTTTCTTCATGACTTTTGATACATGGAGGTAACAGTAAGTTAAGAACTAGCTAAGATTAACAAAGAATTGAATCAAAGAGTGGTTATTTTTGGGGGAGAGTCTGATTACGAAAATCAGAACAAAAATCTCAAGTTGATTTTTCTCAGAGGAAATGAAGCAACAAGGAGAGAGAGTGAGAGAGAGAGAGAGAGAGAGGGGGGAAGAATAAGACGTGGATGACAAGCTTTAACTATCGAGAGGGAGCTCTAGTCTCAAAAATGGTGCGAAGGATGACGAAAAAGCAAAAAGAACTTGAAATTGCTGCAGGATTTTATGGCTAGTAACGGTAGACTCAAAGGGACATCTTCTCTTAGATTGTGCTCTCTACTTTGTTGTTATAAACTGTAAAATTCCTGTGGTGGTTTCTGTTATTCTTTTGAACTCTGTCATCATCCTTGGCACCATTTTTGAGATTGGACCTGCTCTGTCTGTTGTTGTGTATTCCTTTCTACAGATCAAGTTGGCTTCCTCTCTCTCTCTCTCTCTCAATTCTTGTTGCTTTGTTCTTGATCAATCTCTGCGTGAAGGGATAATTGTTTATTGTTTTGATTCTTTGTCAATCTTTGCTTATTTTCAACTGACTTTTAACTCATTGTAGTAGGAGTTAAGTGGTAAGAAATTACTGTCATTTTCTTCTGTAGGTGTGATTGCTCACTATGCATTGTTAATAGACATTGGAATTTCTTTTTATGATTTCCGTTGCAATGGAGATTATCATAGCACAAAAAATGATAATTATTCCATTGCATTTTGTTTTGTGATCATGAATGATCTTAAGAATGAACGTGAGTTGGAGCATCTTCCTAGTCTCAAATTATGTATCCATCAGCTCCAGATTTCTTAATATTTCTTCTGACCCCCCACTTTTATTTGAGGGATTCTTTCATCATAGAACTTGGATTTATTCTAATCAATTGTTTCACTAGGTATTCAGGACAAGCGGTAGATGGATGCTGTTGTTGCTTCTTTTACAAGGATTGACCTCATTATTAGCTCGAAGATCCCTGTTCTTTCTCGAACATTCTGCATTCCCAAACATCAAAAGTGCAAGAAGCTAAAATGTCTTTCTAGAGGTCATTTATTCCCTAATTGTGTACTATTTGTTAGTCAACATATGTTACTATAGTCTATTTACAACTCTGTTCTATGAACCTGACTGTCTACCGCGTCAGAATTGGATGATTGACCAATTTTGCATTGCATCAAAATTTAGTATGATGAATTATTAAGTAAAGTTGAATTTTGTTGGCTTGTTTGTGTTATATTATTGACGAAATTTTATTTTTCTATAATTACAGTATCTGGACCTGAATCTATCGGGTGCAGCATGAAGTCCTATAGGCTGTCAGATCTTAATGATGCTGAGATTGACAAACTCAAGGCTCGACCTCGCATTGATTTTACTTCAATATTTAGTTTGGTGAGCGTACATTGATATCTTGGCTCATAAGCTTTATGTACTATTTTGATTTTTATAATTTTACTGAAGCTAGCATTGCTAATGTATGGATTAATTTGAAACTAGGTGAAACCAATTGTGGATGATGTTCAGAATCGAGGTGATCCTGCTGTTGTAGAGTTGGTGCTTCTTGGATATCTTTTATAATTATGCTTCTTTGTTTAGTTTTGTTATGTTCTTTTTTGTGTTTTTTCTCTTCGGCTATTTACTGCGATTTGTAATTTCAATTTATATTGATGTAGTTATACTGCAAAGTTTGATAAAGTTGTACTTGAAAAAGTCGTTGATCTTGTTTCTGATCTTCCAGATCCTGAGGTTAGTTGATTCTACTATTTTTCCTAGTACTGTTATTACTCCACCCACGTTCTGGTCAACTCATTTAAGACCCAACATTACATCATTTACCAGATTTAACCAGTTAAATAAATGGGCTCCCATACATAACTCATAACTCATTTATAATAACCTGACCTAACAACCTAATTCATAAATATGCCAATTTTCTAGGAGAACCTAAATTTGGAAGAGCTTTTGTTGGATCTAAAACTATAAAGTCTTCACCTTTTTCTTTTGATCTGAAAAATATTCTAGTTCTTTTTTTTTTTTGGTTCTTTTGCCCGAAGCACTACAATTACCTCTACCTCAAATAGAATTGTAGCAGTGTGAGTTCGTACCCGAGACCTTTGTTTTCAGGCAAGCTTGCTCTCCATTGGGTTAGGTGAAGCTCCACGAAATGTTCTAATTCTAATTGACTAGTTGTGTAGGCTTTCCTGACATGTCTTGGATGCAATAGATTACAGTTTTAATGAGCAACTACTAGAATGTTGAAATTTGAACTGCAGTATTTGCTGTTTAGGTTGGAGATTCATATGCTTGCCAAAAATCTCATGTGTGTATAATTATGCAAATATCTTAGCCTCCATTAAAGACTGCAAAACTCTAATATCACTTCTATCAAGTCAGGGATAATTTAGCAGCTGTAAATTTAGGAAAAATTACTAATATGTCCTTACATTTTATTCATAATTACACTTTCTATATTATTTGAAATCCTTCACTTAGATCCCTAATTGAAATTGTGGAGATCTATTTGGTTCCTTTTTTGCTTTATTTAAGGGCCTAAATGAAATATTTCAAAAAACATACACCAAAATGTAATTATGGGTACATTGTAAGGACCTAACAAATTGTTTTATACTGACATCTTATGTCATCTTGCCACACGCCTGTTGTTCTGAGACATAACAGTATAATGACATGTTCATATTTACAATGGCCATGCTAACTGCAGATTGATCCAGTTGTTAAGGAGGCATTTGATGTAGCATATGAAAATATATATGCATTTCATGAAGCCCAAAAGATTCCCGAGAGGAACATTGAAAACATGAGCGTAAGTATGCTTTATACTAATGTTAAAATCTTAATAATTGTCCAATATCCTCTGCATAAAATTTGACTTGTACAGGGTGTCAAATGCAAGCGAATTGCTAGGAGTATTAGCTCTGTCGGTTTATATGTACCAGGGGGAACTGCAATTTTACCATCAACTGCTTTGATGCTCTCAGTGGTATGAAGGCATGCTAGTATATAGGTCATAATTTTTTTCTTTTGATTTTTTGTCATTAATTGAGCTAACTAGTTAATATTTTATAACTCTGAGGGACAGCCTGCTCAAATTGCCAGGTGCAAGACTATTGTTCTTGCTACACCTCCAATTGTTGATGGTAGTATATGTAAGGTAATGCTCAAAGCATGCATTATTAACATTGTTACAATATTCTCTACACAACTAGTACAACACAACTTTAATCCCAAACTAGTTGGGATTGACTATATAGATTGTTCTTCCCCAAGTACTATATAAATCAACACGTAGGTGCAGGTGAGTCAAGGTTATTTACGGCCATTTAGAGGTCATTTTTTGTTCCCTCTCTCTATCCTTAAATATTGTGATTTGAATCTCCTATACATACGTTTAGGGGGCCTTTATAGATTGATGATGGACTTGGGCAAGTCACCTCATTCCTTCATGTTATTCTCTATAGGTGAAGTGCCGACCTTCTACTTATACAACCATTTTTAATGTGATCGAATATAGTATTTTCAATCCTTCACATGATCATCTATACTTTAGCTATAATAGTCATATGAAACCACTGCATTGTTGGACGCTTCACGTCTAAACTCTAAATACTATAATTGGTTATATAGAAATCTTATAAATTTTCCTTTTAGCTCGATGGGTATCATCTTATCATATAGAACTCCTATTGCATTTTGTCCTTTTAACTATTCTGCATTAATTTTGTGATTAACAACCTCTTTACTATTATTATTGTAGATAATAGACCCAGGTTATTTGAAGTTCTACTATATTGAAACTATTGTCCCATATAATTCAAACTATGGTCAAACCTATTGTGCTTGTACTTTGTAATGATTCTACTTTATTTGAATCCTTTTGCTTTTAAGGTGCTTCTCTAAATTCTAAAATTATTACTTTTGATTGCACTCTTCATGAATCTATTAAATCCATAACTTTTACAAAATGGATGCACTATAGGATCTCATGTTCAATATACTTAGTCAATTCGTTTATCACCAAAGCAAATAGATAAGGTACTCAATGCAAAACCTTTGTGCAATGCAATCGTAATGTGTAACTTCATTAAATTTCTATAAGTAGTCCTCACATTGTAGCTACTTTATAACATGCATCTTTAATAACAATGATATTATTTGTGAACACTTTTTTTTCAATACTTATTAGTAACTACCACAGAACATTTACTCTAAAATATGTTAAAAATTTAAAGTAACATTTCAATGTTTATTTGCATGTCCATACTTTTATGTCAATCTTTTTGCAAGAACGATAGTTTCGTTATTGATCTTTCTGGTATAATATTAAATTGTTTGTTTGATTATGTGGTGCTTCTTCTTGATCTATATGTAATTACTATATATTGTCATGCTCGTGAGCTTGACCTTTTATAATAACCACTATTTTATATGTCCTTTTATCAAAAAATATGGACATTGCTCTCCTTTTATTTATCTGATATTGTGTAGGAGTCAGCTACTGTACACTGTCACCTATACATTTTCACTCTAGATAGGGATTCCATCAAAGACATGAGCTTTGGGGAACTTCCAATTCTTACAATTTCTTTCACTTTGAGGTCTTGATTATCCTCCATATAATTGGCTTGTCTTTTCTCCCTAATAGTATTGAGCTCTCAAATTATTTTTGACATTCTTTATCGAGTATATTCTTTATTTCATCATTCTTAATAATGAATGGTGTTTAGTTTCATCCCTAATGTATCTCACAGATACACTATGTTGAATGCTAAATTTTTAGGAGGTTCTTTATTGCGCAAAAAAGGCTGGTGTCACGCACTTGCTAAAAGCTGGTGGTGCTCAGGTTCTTTGATATGTTGCTTTTCATAGAAAAGCTCTTTTTTTGCTCTTTAATAAATAACTCTCTTTTTTTGTATTTACCAGGCAATAGCGGCCATGGCTTGGGGTACAGAGTCATGTCCAAAGGTACTTTATTAAATGATTCATGGTTTGGTTGTTGGTGTTTAGTTTACTAATAAGGTTAGAATACTATTTTCCAAGGATGCCTGTGAAGGACACTGCTTTGCCCACTTTTCACACTTTATTACATGGCTATATTTTTTACTATCTTTTTGTAGTTTATTTTACTGTTATTGTTGTTGAAATAAGAAGGCTTGATGGGTGTGTGACTTACATGCCTATTCCTTCTATTTGATTCTATAAGTTATTCATTATAGTGGTGGTTTAACAATTGTGATAGTACAGCCTTGGAAAAGTGATTAATTTACTGGTTTGATATGTTGAGCTATGATAAAAATGTCTTTTAATTACCGGCTTGTTTCCCTTGCTTAAGTTGAATCTTTTGGTCTCTTATTTCAATTTTTTTCTTTAATCTGGTCACATGTTTCCAAGTGATACTTAGATATTGCAATCGTAGCCAAATGCTCCTTTAATTGATCCAAATGGATTAATTTGCTTTTTACTTAAATTTTTTTTAACACTTTGATGTTGTAATTATTTCTATCGGGTCGTTGAATGTAATTTGATGAATATGTGCAGGTTGAAAAAATTTTGGGGCCGGGAAATCAGTATGTTACAGCTGCAAAAATGATTCTCCAAGTATGTTCTATTGTCACGACTCGAAATCTAATACAATATATCCTATGTCGTGATCTATCATAATTGATTTCATGATATCATAAAGATGACTAATCATAGCAAACTATAAATTCCATAATTTCATAAATATGAACACAAAAGAAATTAGCCAACTAAATTGTGTTTCTATAATAATAGAACTTTAATATAGACTTTTGGGAATTTTATCACATTGCTAGTATAGCATTTGGCATGATTTTATACGCAAAAGTCTTAGGATTTCTAAAATTTGTTCTTCGGGTGGAGAACCAACTTTTTATTTCTTTGGACTTTGAATTATTGGACATTGTTATTGAATTCAAATAGGGTATTCTTTATTACATTTAATGTCTTAATGAAAGCTCAGTATATAAATGATAAGAGAAATACGGAGTGTTGCGTTAGACAGTTGACAAGCAGCCTAAAACTTGTTGAACAAATATGACGTGAATCCATTAAGAAATTTGCAATGGAAATAAATGATTCATGTAGCTGACCCCATCAAGTGAGATAAAGGCTTGGTTTATTGTTGTGTATGTTTATAAATTCATTGTTTTATTCAACTGTTATGCTTCTAACTATATGAACAGCAAATCGTCGGCTTTCACTTTTATACAAAGCTAGAAATTAAATGTAGTTGATGTGTAAATGATTATAGTTGTCAATTATTCTTTTAAGTTCTATGTTTTTAACCCTTCGGACAACATGATAATTAACTGTTCATCTTCATATTGCTTTACAATTTTAATGTGATCCCTAATTTATTAAGCCATGTTCCGGTTTATTTAGAGTTGGTACAAATCATATAGTTTTTTGAAAGATGATACAAATCATAAAGTTTAAGCTATGTTATTGCTGCCCTTCATGTGATTCAAACATCAAGGATTTTATTCTCAAATTAGGATTAATTTTATGTGATGTGTAAAAAAGGGAAGCTATGCGTTGAAATGAAATTTTAGCTAACACATGAATCATCTGCATACATATATGTATATTGGCTCATCATGCAAATAGACCTCTTGATGCAGAGATCATTTCATGTGGTCCAGGACGGAATTAATAAATGGGTACAAAATCTTAGCTAGGATGTTTGTATTTGTTTCGTTTTAAGGATTTATGAAACTTCTGGCCAGTAGGTATATGTTATATGTTTTATGTATATTCGATGGGGTACATATGTGTGTATTTTTCATAAAAACAATATGCCAAAGAAATATGAATATACGTGAATCCAAGAGCAATATGAAACAAAGTAAAAGCAATCTAAAATAGAAACCAACTTATCAATTAACTTAAATCCAAATATGTCCCTTTTATCCTGCAGCCAAAAGTTTGTTTTACTAACCTACAAGTAATATAGCCAGGAGTTTCATTTCCATTTTTAACTAACCTCCAGATATAGCCATTTGTGCAATATCCTTTGGGACCTCCATCAAGAAGTTCTTCATTGGCTATTCTCGACTCTTGAATTTCTTGAGGCTCCAACACAAGATCCTTCGCAAGGAACATTGGCTCATTGAACAACTCACGGTTAGATGCCTCTGGCTTCAGGTTGTTCAGTTCTAGCTCACCTCCCCCAAAGAAGCAGTAATCACTCTAGTCAAGGTTGGAGTTACTTGCACCTGTGATCAAAGCTTTCCTTGTTCAGGACCTTAGGCTAAAGCATTTCTTGTAAATAAAGTTCTTCACCCACTTGAAAAGTGCTCTGAACAATGTTTTACTCCAAGTAATCCCCAAGTTCTTTTACCAGCTTAATCGAGGAGTAGATGTATACCACAGAGTTCATTGAGAGCTATGCTAGCACCATCTTGAATCAATTCAAAACTACCAAAAACTTTTGTTGAGGGGGGGGAATCAAGGGGGCGTAGTCAAGATGCACCAAATTAACATTGACTAAACACTCAAGAGTTAATTTTCGATTAGTTTTTCTTCAACGATGGCACAGTGATTATATTTGTGTTCACATTGAAGCCGTAAATTGCATTCAGAACTTCATGCTCCAGTATCAAGCCTTCCCAATAGTTTTTATCTTTCAAGAAAATCTTGGGTATGTTTTCCTAAATTGTATGCGAAAATGCACCTCATGTCTTGGCAAGAGAAGATTACAAATATTCACTCGAAAGAGAAAAAAAGGGAGAATAGGTTAAGCGCCAGAAAGAAAAATAGGTGAAGTATAAACTATGTAGTTCAACCTAGATGCTTGCACGTAAAACCTTAGGTTTTTGTTTAGCGTAAAAAAAAAGCCATGGTTATTTTTTTTTCATTTTTAATATATTAGAAGTTATTTTATATTTCATTATATGCAAACTTCAATATGAAAAAAATAATTTTATTTTACATCCTACATAATTTTTCATATATCAATAATCTTTATTTCACTTTTACACGACTTTTAATATAGCTTACTTTATTTTCTATTAAAGATGTTTGAATAGATCTAAACACATTTTCCACCCCTCACCTTCTTTTTTCCAAAAGCTAAACAGATCTCAAGGGATTTCCATTGATCTCAACTTTCGGAACTTGCTCTGGACACGTGGCTACCTCTTATAACTCGATGGGGTCAACATTTTAAATTGCTCGAAGCGTCACCTTAAGGGCTTATTGGTGGATGCTAAGTGGTGCCTTTAGTATTTTAAATATAGGATTATTATTTAATATGACCATGTGCATGTAGTTTTCTTGTAAAATATGCAGAACAGGGTTTCATAGCAAAACCCTTGAGGGCTTAACTCCAAAAAAATAAAGCTTCAAACGACAAACCTTGTGCAGTTTGGATATCAAACAAAATAAATTATTCATAACCACATGGACAAAAATAGGGCTGTTAAAAATATCTGAAACCCAAAACTCGAAACTTGTTCGGTTTTTGAATTGACTCAAAAGCGTTTGAAATTTTTGAATTGAAAGCTAAGGCCTTTGACTTGAAGTTCATTTCAAATCAATTTTCTTTTGGCCCTAATTTGCTTGAAATATGATTCAAATTTGCTTATAATTATATGTATAATGTAAATGATTTTAATATATATATATATATATATATGAAATGTTTTTACATATAAGTTGGCTAAGTGGTCTAATTGTAGAATAAAGGAGGATTAAAGCTTATTTTTCTCAAGATCCAGGGATTAAATCCCCTTGGATGCACAACAGTATTCTTACCTTTTTTTTAGCATAATGAGCCAACTCGAATCAAGGTTTAAGCTCGCTCAAATCATGTCTAATTTCAATTTCAGTCTAATTTCGAGCTGTGCTAAGCTCGAAAATTTTGATTTGATTTGCCTTCGGCTAGCTCGAAATCGATCTAATAACAGCCCTAGGCAAAAAAAAGTGTACTAACTAATTTCAGTTAAGCTGATTTAATTACATTCTTTTGTTTTAATCTTTTAATAGTTTACAAAGAAAGCAGTTACACTAAATGTCAAAGAAAACAGTAGCTTCAGCCTTGTTTTCGCCTTCGGACAAAGCAATTATAGGCACTGTCTGACAAAGTAGTTATTGGGACTTTTCCATTGGGCTTCTCTGAATTCTTCTTCCCCTTCATAGGAAACTGTCTTCATGCCTCCTTTATATCTGATTCCTTGAGAGAATTCACGAGGGTCTTCTAAACTGCTCTGCACCATGTCCATGTCTAGCTGCAGTCATCTTTTCTGAAAGAATCTCTCCGCACCAGGCATCTGTGAAGAAAAGAATTTTTAGGTGACTAATTGAAACGGATCAGGAAATGTAAGTCTATCCGGGCCTGCAATGCCATATTAAATGCTACATGGCTTTGCATTGAACGACCAATAGCAAACCTTCCTATGATATCTATTGCTCTTTCCATGGCTTCTCTTGTCATCTAACTGTCGCCCACTCCAATTCATGCTTTTGACCAACATGGATTTGTAGATACCTCCGCCCTCAGTGTAGCTTCTCGTATTTCGGCCTCAACTAGATCTTTTATGGCCTGCTATTCCTGTTTTCTCAGCTTATTATTTTCAGCATGGAGTTGGTCCAGCTTGTCATTAACATTAATTTGAGTGGCAGTTATTCTGCACAGACTGAATTCCTCAAGAAACTAGCTGATTGATCGAAGGCTTTTCTCTAACAATAACTACAGAGAGAAGAAGATGATTCATCAGGGATCGGAGAGAACATTATGTAAAAGGAGTAGAAATAGAGAGGTCAAATAACAATATGGTCAAAGGAATAGAAAAATAGAGAACTAGATCTTTGATGCATGAATAAATATTTGGATAAACGGGCATTAATACCACGTTTGACATTCAACATGAATAATTGAAAATGATTAAAGACTCAAAATTGTTGGAATGATGCTACTGGTGGTGGTGGTGATGATTTGGTTTCTCCCTCCCTTTTCTTTCAAACAGAACAGTGAAGCAATGATATCAATAGACATGCCTGCAGGCCCATCAGAAGTTTTAGTCATAGCCGACCAGCTTGCCAACCCGATTCTTATAGCTGCAGACCTTCTCTCGCAGGTATGAATACCTTGTTTCTCTAATTGCTGATGGTCTATCTCTTGTGGTGGTTGACGGATAGTAGTCTTGATAGAGATTACTCGACATTAAATTACACTTCTATTGAATCTTATGTATATTGGCAGCTCCAAGAATTTTGAACATTGTGGTCTGAATCTTACCATTTAAACCCAAATAGGGCTATAGGTGAAAGGTGCAAAAAACCCAAAGAGTTGGGTTAAGCTTTAACTTGAAGTCACGCTTAATCTACTTTTCGGAAGTCATGCTTAACCTGAATGTTTTCTTTACTTTTCAGGCAGAACATGGACCTGATAGTCAGGTGGTGCTTGTTATTGTTGGAGATGTGGATTCTGGTGTCATTGAGGCTGAAATCAGCAAACAATGTGCAAATCTTCCTCGTAGACTATTTGCTTCTAAAGCACTTGAACACAGTTTCATCATTTTTGCTCACGACATGTTTGAGGTGACTCAGCTATTCTCTTACAACATATTTCGATATCAGCGTTCTTTGCATTTGAGAGTTGCTGCAATTTATTTATTTCGATATCAGCTTTCTTTGGATTTGAGAGTTGCAGCAATTTATTTATTTTTATTCCTCTTTCAGGCAATTGCCTTCTCAAACCTGTATGCCCCAGAGCACCTGATCATTAATGTTAAAGATGCTGAAAAGTGGGAAGGGCTCATTGAAAATGCTGGTAAAGAAGCTTCCTATCATTTCATTTTTTATGTTCCTTTCAACAATTCAGGTAAAGAATTTGTAAGTCCTTCGATTCGAATGACTTGTAAAGTTCCATATAATATTGCTAGACTGGGTTAACTGATTTTAAATATAATTTTCTATCAGACTACTTGTGTAATACTGAAGAAATACTTTCTAGCATTGATTTTGCAAGTCATGCTACAAAATGTAGATGAGAAACTCAAGTTCGTAATATTGTTGATAATTATCATATTAGTATTCTATCATGGCAACCGACAATATGCAACAACAATGACAACAGCAACAACATAAAGGCCTCAATCCAATCTACTTGGGGTCTATCGTGCCATTTAGCTCTATCAAAATTGACACTCTAAATGCAGTTGATTGAAGTAATTGTAAGTGATTGAAAGTTATTGTTTCTTTTTTTTGCGACTTGGACCGCCTTTACACTTACTTGTAAGAGCCTTTAAGGTTGCCATGTGCCGAATCATTTTAAACTTCCCTTCATCTTATCCTTTATAAGTGTCTGCTCTTAATTTTTAAATTTTCAATGTGGTCCTCCTTGTGCCACTAATCATCCACATGAGCATTTTTTTCACCAATCTTATGGATAATTATCCCTTAACTGGTCAGCACTCACTTCTATGTAACATAGTTGATTGGCTTACATCAAAAATAGCTGCTTCCGAATGTTTTTTGCTGATTTCAAGCTAGATCGTAAAGTGGCATTTTTTATAAGGTTTGGCTTAGAATGAGTACAAAAAAAGTGAATTTTATCCACAGCTAACGGCTATGTAAATATTACTTTTCAGGGTCGGTATTTTTAGGGCAATGGAGCCCTGAGAGCGTTGGCGACTTTGCAAGCGGAACAAATCATGTCCTTCCGACTTATGGGTATGCCAGGATGTATAGCGGTGTGTCGTTGGACTCCTTCCTTAAGTACATAACCGTACAATCTTTGACTGAGGAAGGTTTGAGGAGGCTGGGGCCTTATGTTGCCAAGATGGCTGAGGTTGAAGGGCTTGAAGCTCACAAGAGGGCTGTTACCCTCAGGCTCGAGAGCTTAGGAGTTGCCCTACCCTTGTAGAACTACTACTACTACTACTACTCTATATCGATATAGCTACTTTAATTACTGTTTCATTTCTCCTTGCTTTTTTACTGTGGAAACTGTTCAACATATTTTGTTTACTCGATTTATTTAATAAACAAGTTATTCGATTCAATTTGATGAGATATTTATTATAGTTTTTGAGTTATAAAAATTTGATAAATTTAATATTTTATATTTCCAAAATATATAAATATATAATTTAATTAAGAAAACTAATTGTAAAATTTAATTATCTCATATATATTTAAATAATTAATATTAAAATTGGCACTAAAATTAAAAATAAATATTGATTTAAATAGATAGTTTTTTTGAGTCATAAATGAGTTAGTTTGTCTGTAGTTGGGTTGTATGGGTTATGTTTAGGTTGACATATTTATGATTTGAACTCATATAAGGTTGATTTATACTCGAATAAGTTGGGTTAATTTAAATTGAGTTCACAAATTTAGTCAAAAATTGTCACCCCTATCTTAAAATTTCTATTGTGTTCTACTACTCATTTTGATTGTTGGAAGCTAATCAATATTCTAGTGTCAGATTTACTTTTGAGAAATAGAAAACTAATCTCCGTTGATAAATCTGACGAATGAAAGCCGGTTTTTTTAATTAAAAATATGATGACCGGTTTTATTATTAAATTAATTGAATATTTTTTTAATGTTGACAGAAATTATTTATTTAATTTTTTTATATAATTTTTTTTTAAGAATCTTATATGTTATAACATTTCAAGGATAATGATATATCAAGAAATATTTGAAAGTCATGAATGAAGTGTAATTACAGGTTAGCAACAGAAGCCTATTAAAATTTGTTCTAAAAATTTATATATTAAATATAGCCTATTAAAATTATTTTATTAGTCTGTTTTTAAATATAAAATACAACAAGTGCATAATTTTGTCAATGAATATTAAAATATATAATCTATTACTTATTATCGTTAATAAATATTTTCAATAAAAACATTAAAAAATAATGAGAAATGGAAATCATAAATAACATTTTTGAAGCAACTGCGACTATAATAAGAAATATTATTGGAACGCTTAACATGGCGTGAGCAAAAATTGGGCCCCACGCATTACGACGACAAAACAACACATCTACATCAAATCATCCGATCGTGCCAATGTAATGACCAGATCAACAGTTAGGGAACAGTCAAGCGTCCGGACCCAATAAGAGTTTCTATGATAATCCTTTTAAAAGAAACTATGAGAATATATAGTTATTTTAAAAAAATATATATAAAAGAACTTTCATAATTAACTAAAATACGAATGTTGCAAGAAGACTTCAGATGATGCACAAGGCATTCAAAAGCCTTCATGATGATAGAAAGAAGGGCAAATTTCACCCAGGTCTCTGAGTTTAAGGATTATTATTACACAGATCCACGTTTTTAAAATTATATCATCGGGATCCCTAATTTTTCAAAAATTATCATCTGTTTTTTTTTTTATTTTTTATTATTAAAAAATATTAAAATTGCCATTATACCCTTACCCTCCCTCTCTCCACCAGATCCGACAGT
>JAEMOT010001699.1:104737-152735 GCA_019297695.1 Apostasia ramifera | reverse complement strand
CGCCGGAGGCGGCGCGGGGCGGCGCGGGGCGGCGCGGCTGCCAGATCTAGTGGAGAGAGGGAGGGTAAGAGTATAATGGTAATTTTTATATTTTTTAATAATAAAAAAATAAAAAAAAACCCAGATGATAATTTTTGAAAACCTAAGAACCCCGATGATATAATTTAAAAAACGTAAACCTGTGTGATAATAAACCTTAAACTCAAGGACCTGGGTAAAATTTGCCCTAGAAAGAGAACAAAAATCTATGCATTTTTCTACTTTTTATTTTAATACTTTTAACACTCAAAATTCACTTTTTCCTTCTCTGAAATTTTCACAAAATGTTTTTTTTTTTTGGCATGATACAACATAAATTATAATGTAAACAGCAAGAGAAAAGGACTCTCAAGATTGCCAACATACTCAAAAGAATTAGACCATTCAATATCCATTGCCAGCTATATTCCACTTTCTTCTCTTTCTTCAATGCATATTCAATATGAATAACTAAATGAGAATTTCTCAGTAGGTTTGCAAACTAATCACTATCCCAACTCTCATCAAAGTTTTTCTTCTTTGACTCCATCCGGCCATTGCCATTTTCAGAACCACTTTCAGAAGATAATCCCTCTTCTTCATCGTCTGAATCCCACATCTCGTCCTTTCGTCGGTCTTGCCATGAGGCTTCATCAATTTCATCTTCACTAGCTGTGGCATCCGCCGCATCGCTATCAATACCAGCTATAACATTCTCTATTTCATCATCTGACTCCCATTCCTCACCTTCTGATGCCTCTCTGTTATCATCACTGTCATCCAAATTCCGTGATATGTTCATCCTTTGCCGATTATCAACCCGACCCCATTGCCTTCGAAGCACATTGTCTTCGTCTTCTGACATCGAACCCCTCAAGTTTGACCTCCTCCCCCTTACTCCATCCCCAATCTCATCTCTTCCCCAATATCTGATCCTGGATGCTTCTTCTTTTTCGGCGGCCTCCTCTTTCTCCCACTCCAGATCAGCCGCTTGCTCTATTTCAGCAATGAATTTGTCAAGCTCTTCTTGGTCGCTGTAATCAGACTGAAAAGTGGTGGATTCATCCTCCCATTTGTTAACTGTTTGCGGATGCTGCGAGTTATCCTTGCGGAAGACATATGGAGTTCCCAGTTTTTCATCAATTGCTCGGAAAAATGTTGCGGCAACTTTTTGGAGGCTGGCCATGGCAATCGGGTCCTCCGGGTTTACCCCCTTTCGCCGAAGCTGCTGCTCTATTTTCTTAATGTTTAGTTTCTGGGATTCAAGAGCTTGCTCGAATCTGGCCTTGAACAATGCCTGTTAGAAGGGAAAAATAAGACTTGATGCCAACAAATATCTCAAGAGACCAGGAAAGGCAATTAAGTTTGAATTTCAAAAATCACTCGAAAAATCATTCAACTTTTGACTGAATCAAAATCAATATGTATCTAGACTTCCACAATATCTATATAATAAGGTTGGTCTGAATATTCGTATTATGAAGGCTGCATGTTAAACAGTGCAAGTTCAATATAAGCTACAAGGCTGGTAATTCAGCTCAAATCAACGCCTATTGGAGCACATAAGGACTAATAAGTAATGGTAGCACAAACCTTCCTTTTCGTGAGCGTATTAAGGGGAATGAGATTCTTCGGTTGCCGGTAATTCCTCCCGCGAAACATGATAATTGTTTTCACATTGTGGATGTTAACCACAATACCACCACTTAACCTAGCAAGCATGGTGGCCATCTCCTTGATCTTTTCCTTGGGGAAGTTATCGCAACAAACTTGTACAGTCTCATGAAATTTCCAGTGAAGATGCATATTTTGTACAACACCTCCAAAGACTCCACGAACTCCAACAGGCACGTAGTTTCTGTTCCTAAATCCTATTTTTCGGTAAGCTTGAAGTTGTTCAGGAGTTAGAAGCTCAGGGTCATGTCTTGGTGGAGGAAGCTCAGGCAGCTCATACTTTTTGAGCTTCTGTAAAAGCAAAGCTACTTTTTTCTTGGCCTACGAAAAATCAACATTAAACAGATCAAAGGACATAAAAGATTGAAATTTTTTAGTAAAAGGACACAAAGCTACTAGAGCATTCACAGTTACATGAAAAATAGGGGGATTTAAAAACCTGTGTATTTAAATATTAACCATCCAAATATAAAACTTACACACTTCCTTTACCACCATAAGAGAAGAGATACTATGGCTGAGACACTTCTAGCCTAGGTTAGAAATGAAAAAGATCTGGCAGTTCATCAATTTTGAAAATTTATATACATCGCATCGTTCGAATGGAACAAATTTTCAAACAAAATATGCCAGCAGCACTTAACAAATTGGAGCTATCTTTTCTTGTAATCTTCCTTCAATATGAAAGCATGTTTCTTAACAGAATTTGAATACCAAAGAACATTCCAATCAGCATGCAGCTCACGAATATCATGCATATCAATCTCCTAAGTGAAGATTGCGAATATCACGCACATAAATATGCTAAGTGAAGATTGCATCAAAAAAGGCTGCTCATTGCTCTGAATTTGTGTTATAGCCTCATTTTGGATAAATTACACTTGGCAAGACACAAGCAGAAAGAACTCACCCTTCTTAAGTTGTATATGAGCCTTTCCTCTTCCGTCATCAACATTTTATGAATTTTCTTTGACCTCCTCTGCTCCCTTGTTGTTTTAGAAGATTCCCTCCACATTCTCTTCTCCACCTTCGCCCGCATGCCCCTTCCTTTTTCTGTGGACATCATCCGTGACCATCTAGTTGATGTGGTGGAATTAAAAAAATTTGTCTTAATCTCTTTACGACCACTCCAATGGGTGGTGAAGCCTTTAGAAAAGTTACTCCTGGCATGAGTACGATGATAGTGATGAAAAAGAATAAAAAAAAATTTCAGTATTATTTGCAAAATATGCCCACGGCGTAAGTTGAGCTTGACAACAAACCTCCCAGATAGAATTCGTAAAGGCTTCAAAGTATGACCATGGAACAGCCTCAAAACCCACATTGTGGCACCTCACATGGCTCAACGAAGTCTATACAAGCAAATACAGATTTTTTGCAAAAGTTAACTAGTTAAATAAATGCACGATCCATAATCAATAAATTGAAATATCTTACAGCTTATTCTAAATCAAGAGATTGCGTTCTCTATATAATGGCATCTGCAGGACAAATGTAACAAACAGTTCAACTCATGATTCAAGAGATGCATTCCAAAATTATTACCAGTATTTGCTTGCTCAAAGCATTATATTCAAACTGATACTTTAAGGGCACTGAAAGTGAGACTATTCTATCAAAGTTTACATTTTACAAAAAAATTCAAACAATCACTTACTTCCTCTTGGTGAGCAGCAAGCAAACTGAAATAAATTTTTAAAGACTCAAGTAAACTGCTTCAGCCTAGCTTTCTCCGCTCCTAATTCAAGCAAACAAAAATAAAAGCCGCCAGGAATAAAAGGACCAAAATTGCTTTAGAATACAACGTTACTAACATGAATTCCTCAACCCCTTTCTCCGCTCCTTTGATCTGTTGCTCTACGTGCCGCTCATCGAGAGATCTTGGTAACTGGAAAGCTGATCAGCACAAGGAGACCATTTAATAAACCTGCAAGAGAAAGAGAGCAAAAGAAAAGGGACATCAGTAGGACTGTTAATGAGAGAGAGAGAGCTCAAGTACCGAAAAAAGGGAGAGTGAGAGAGGTACATAGATTGCAGGAGTGCAAAATGGTCTCCGAAGAGGGTGCTCCGACACCCGTGACAGCGGCGCTAAACGTCCGAACCACCCCACTCCGGCGATTCCCGCAATTCTCTGAAGACGGCGAGTGGCTAGTAGGCAATAGCTGTGGGCGAGCATCAGTCGGGCCAAGGAGAGAGAGAGAGAGCGAGCCTAGGGTTATGATTCTCAATTTTAAAATAATATGCAAATAAACTTATTATATTAAAAAAAAAAATTCAACATATTATATATTTTTTAATTAATACACTAATTTAATTAATTTAAAATTTATATTAATATTATAAATGAATATAATATTTAATCTATCTAATAATTAAAGTAAATATTTTTTATAAGTATTTTTATTAATATTAAAAATTTTATTTATACAGTACCTCAAATTAAACGACTAATTTAACTAATTTAAAAATTAATACCGAATTATATGTCAGCTCAAATTTAAAAAAAAATAATTATTATTAATCCTTTATGTATAAAAATTAAAAAATAAATTTTATTTTAATTTACTCAAAAAAAAATTATAGTGGCTTGTGATTCGAGTTACAAAATGATTTTACTTAAACAGATATTAAATTATTATTTATTCTTTTTATGATAACAAGTAATCCAATTATATTTATGACATTTTTAATATACATATTTGCATACTTATTAATCTTTAATTAACAAATTGTAATAAATAAATGTTAAAATTGAAAATTGAATGTTTAATATATGATAATAAATTCAAAATTAGAAGATTATATAACACAAGTCTTGTATATTTATGAGCTAGTTGAAGATTATATGCATTTTATTGATTAAAAATAATTAATTTTAAAAACAAAATACAATTTCTTAAAAAAAAAAACACAATAATTTTATTTCATATATAACCAAAAAAATGTGACATGATATATGAACGTATTCACGTGCACGCATAACCTTTTCAAAATTCTAAATAAAAATGATATTATGATATCATACATAGATATAATAGGTTTTCATTGCATATATAAGGACATTTTTCTTTAAAAAAAAGAACTTTTATTTTAATATATTCTATTTTTGTATAACCTTAAAATCACCATCAAATTAATTTGGCTTCAAATCTCCTTCTAGAATAGGGGGTGGCAATATATGATCCAATCTGTGAATTCGATCTGAACTCGACTTATAAATTTCAGATATGAATCGTGAATTTTGACTCATTTACTAAACAGGTCGGGTTCGGGTTGGACATAATCGGGTAAAATAGGGTTCAGATTGGACATTTATCAAAAAAATACTCTATAAACAGGTTGAGTCGACTCGCCAACACGACCAAATTCGGGTCATGAATTTTGACCCATTTAATAAATAGGCGAGTTCGGGTTGAGGCTATTCGGGTCGATAGGTCGGATTCAGGTTCAACTCGAACTCGACCCGCCACCCATTTCTGCCACCCCTATTCTGAAATATTACCAACTTAAAAAAGTAATTCACTGCTCAAACCCGGACAATCATCATAATTTTCAATCATGGGATGAAATCCCTAAAAAAAAGTACTTCCCTGTTAAGCTCGTAATTAATTTCAGAAATCTTTCACATCTAAGGTCTTAGGAAGAAACCAAAACAACAACAACCAAGCCTTAATCCCATTATGTGGAGTCTGCTACATAAATCTTTTGTTTTCATTACGCTCTATCAATTAATATTACTTATTATATTTTTTGTCATATCTTCTTTGGTCACCCTCTTCCATTTTGTACATGGGCAAGATCCAATAACTCGATTTTTCTAATTAGAGCTTCAATCAGCCTACGATTTATATGTCCAAACCATCTAAGTCAACTTTCTCTAAGTTTATCCTCAATTGGCGTAACACCAACTTTCTTTCGGATATACTCATTTCTCATTCTATTCTTTCGTGTATATCCACATCCACCTTAGAGAGGCATTAAAAATTTAAATATAGTAATTAGAGAAAATATTTTTTATTAAATATCTTTGTTAATATCGAATGACCTATTAGCACATTATCTCAAATCCGAAAACTAATGCTGGCAATTTAAAAATTAGATAATCAAGTTGTAGATAATTCAAGCATAAATTCATGATTTTTTCTAATATATAAATGAAATTTTAACCACAAAACCCTGTGACAAACCGCTTAATGCCAGCAAAGTCTGGGAATATTCTTAAGTCATGGAAGAAGTTACTCCACTTTCTATTAATGAAATCCACAATGAACTCTGATTGTTCATCACCATTTGTCTGCAAAAAGAAAATTTAATAAATTAATGGCAAGTTATACATATAATCACATATGTTTTCATAGTTTTCTCATTTTAATTTAAATTTTCATTATGATTACCATCATCATTACATCATCTTAATGTTAATTTATCAAAGCTATCATACTTAACCAAGCAACTTATATATTTCATCCTCAGCTATTCTTTGAACATACGTAAATTCCAATGTTCACTAATAAAGTAAGAGCTAGGCTTGGTGCAATTTATATGTCAAAATTGTTTTGATATAAGAAATTGAACGAATAAACTGAATAAGATGATCGGAGAAAATGGATTAAACCCATAAAAGCACAGGGATATAGTAATTTTTGGCCTTTGACAGTAGTAAGGTTGTGATGCTTGTGGTCGAAGAGGACGGGAAGTGATCGTTAGGTGATGTCCTAAGAGAAAGGAATCACTGAGATAAAGTGTGGCTCCTGCCAGGTTTCTAGGCCGAATAATGAGGGGTGAAAGAGACATAAGAATGAATTATTTCACATTAAAAAAGGGAGGGAAATCCTGAGTTGTATGAGCATTTTTGGGCAAAACCATAAGGTTAATGATGAAAAAGTCCGTAGTTAAGCGTGCTTAAGCTGGAGTAGCACTGGGATGAGTGACTTTCTGAGAAGTGCTCAAGTCACACAATTTCTTAAAGCTAAAGCGGACAATACCTCTACATTAGAATCACGAGATGTTACAAAGGTGCTGTCAATTATGTTCTAAATGATCAAACTTCTGGTTGCCTCATGAGCAAAAGTGCTTTAGGCGATAAGTTTGAAGATTTCATCAGAAAATATATGCATCATACTAACATAATCAAAGGAAGCATGCTGTCTTGAGAAGAGAGTTGTAATTACCTCAAAAGCAAAGAAACCGCCAGGTTTTAAAGCCAAAAAACACATTTGACAAATATGAAGAAGATGATCCATTCCATTGTCCCCTCCATCCAATGCAAGAAGAGGTTCATGCCTGCCAACTTCAGCTTGCAAGCCAGGAATATGATTGCTCGGTATGTAGGGTGGATTGCTCACCAAGCCGCTTAGCTGCCCTTGAAGATCTTGCAAAGGCTCAAACCAAGAACCCTGCCTTATTTCCACCTTATTCTGGAAATATAAATTCAAATTCAGTAGTCTTACATATATGGCAAGATAAATGAATCATAGATTTTAATAAGTGATAAAAAGCATTTCCCTACCTAAAACGAATTCCCCACTATTCATTCACAAGTAAAAGGAAATTGCAATTCATATTGCAGCAAGTAAAGATCAAATAAATGTTATTGAATATATCATCAACAATTGTGGCATAATTAGACACAGAAACATAAAGCCCATCACGTTGAAGATAAGACCTGGATCATAATAATCGATAATGGGAGAGAAATTTATTTTAATATTAGAAAGGGTATAAAATGTGAAATACTTTAAATTCTAATATTCATATTTGTATTGGAAGTGAAATAAAGTTAATTTTTATAATTAAAATTTGTGTTGGGTAAAAAAATTATCTTGAACCAAACGAAGCCAGGTGTCATTCAACACCAGCATGCATTCATCAGCATTCCTTTTCTCAAATCCACCACAAGGTAATCACAAAGTTCAGGAGAAAAGAAACTTGATGAGGAAAGAATCTTAATGCAAAAGGTACATGAACCACTGACCTCCAGATCATACCTTCGGACATTGAATCGTGCCACTTCCACCGCCTCATCGCTCAAATCTGTGGCGACAACCCTTCCAACGTCCCCAAGCATTCTGCCAATACCTATCGCAATGGCGCCGCTTCCGGTGCCTAAATCCGCCCAGATCCCCTCCTTAAACCCTTCCACATCCGCCACCAAATCCACCAACTTCTCCGTCTCCGGCCGAGGAATCAGCACCCCTTCTCTGACCGCCAGGACCAGATCCCTCCAGTGTTCGCATCCAACAATGTACTGAAACGGCCTGCGTTCCTCGATTCGCTGCCTCCATAATCGATAGAGATCTTCAATTCCGGCTCTGAGCGTTAGGGCATCGCCGGACTGAAAGGTAGCATCTTGAAGAAGCCAAGAGAGCTCGCGAAGGAGCTCGGAAGCAGAAGGCCCGCCGTCGGCGGATAGATCGGCGGCAGAAGAGCGAGCGAGGGATTCGGCCCAGTGGCGGAAGGAGAGGAGGTCGGAGGGGGTGGCAGAGTGGGATGGGGGGCAGAGGAAGAGCGGAGTTAGAACTTTTGGGGAAGCGGCGAAGCAGGCGGCGGCTCTGGCAGAGAAGCAGCAGCAACGCCGGCTAAATGAGAAGGCTGAGGCAGAGAGAAAGGGAACTGTGAGTCGGGCTATCATATCAGCGGCGGCGAAGCCTCGCTGAAATGTCGTAGGATTAAATATCCGAAAAAAGCCCGGGTAAATTACACCGAGGTTTCTAAATTTAATACTTAATAATGTACAGATCTATATTATAATATCAGAATTTTTGAATTTTAATAAATTATCAAATAAGTTTTTTTTTATTTTTTTTTATTATTATTTTTTAATTACCATTATACTCTTCGGCCTCTCTCTCTCCTCCTGATCCCCGCCCAAGCACAAGGTCGCGCGGCCGCTGGTGGGTCGCACACGCCATGCGTGCGCGGGGATCAAGAGGAGAGAGAGAAAAGGAGAGGTATAATAGTATTTTTAAAAAATTTAATAATAAAAAATTAAAAAAATAATTTGATAATTTATTAAATGAACATTTACGTGGTGGATATAGAAATTAGGCTAATTTACGAATTTCATCATATATCTCAAAATATTACAGATATCACATTTAAGACAGCTATTTTTTCATTTTTCACATCCTACGGTAAATTCTATCAGAAGATTTAACCATAGTTAAATCTCGGAAAGGTCTGATGCTCACTCGTAATGCCCACGTAAGAAGGAGATGCAAATAGCAGAGTGATGCTCGCGTGAATACGTTGTCGCCTCGTGAGAATAGGCTGCCGCTCGCGTGAATATGCTGCTGCCGGAACCAATGCAGCTCTGCGATGCCCTAACATGAAGGTTGATGGTTAAATGATGCGATCAATGGCTGAGATTTTGTTGAAATTTAAACTATGGTTAAATTTTCTGATAGAATTTACCGCATGATGTGAAAAACGAAAAAATATCTGTCTTAGATGTGATATCTGTAATATTTTGAGATCTATGATGAAATCCATAAATTAGCCTAATTTCTGTGTCTATCATATAAATATTCCTAAACTCACGAACCCGATGTTATAATTTTAAAAACTTAAACCTGTTTGTTGTTAAGCCTAAACTCAAAGACCGGAAATACACCAGAAAATATTTAAAAAGTCAAATTACAGATAGATCCCTATAGTTTGTATATACTTAACTTTTAGTTTTTAAATAATATTTCAGTTAAGTCTCTAATTAAAATTGTAAATTGTTCTCTCTATTGCTTTACTTTTAGATTATTATTTTAAATTATAAGAACTTAAATATTCAAAAATTATAAAAAATTTAAATGAAAAGATTTTAAAAATTTAAACTAAAATATAATTATAAATAAATTATAAGAACTTATTAATAATTTATTATATTTAAAATATCAAATATATTAATAATATATGCTCAATATTGAGATGACAAAGCTGACCAACTCGTAAAAACTTCTTTATTTTTCTTCGCTCTTTAATTCTCTTTGAAAAAGACAAGAATGTGATGATTTACCTCAAATTTTTAGGACTTGTTTGGTTGAAAAATAAATTTAGATAAAAAAAATAAAAAAATTTATTGTATAGAGTTAATAGAAAAAGAATTTATTTTAATATTAAGAAGTGTGTGTGATGTGAAATAAAATTAATTTTAAAGTTGGAATTTGTGTTGGATGTGAAATGAAGTTAATTTTAAAGTTAAAATTTATATTGAATGTGAAATAAAATTATTAAAATTTATAATAAATTAAAAATTTTATTATTATTTTTTTTTTTTCAATTTTGATCATTTGCAAACAAGGCCTTAACTCTTAAGATAGACTTTTAGTTTCACATATATTTATAAAAATAAAATATATTTTTGGATCCCTCCCATCGAAATTCTTTTATGTAGATCTTTTTGGTCACATTAAATTCAACTATTAAGTTATGATTTTAAAAAATTAAAAATATATATTTAAATATTAAAAATTACTATTATATACTAGGATATAAAGAAGAAGAAAAAGTTAAAATTATAATAACAATTAAAAATATTTAAATATATATATATATATATATATATATGTTAAATTTTATAATAACAATTTGACAGTTAAACTTAATTGAACTTGTAAAAAAGAATTCACGTAAAAACATTTGAGTTGAAGGAATTCAAATAATATGTTTTTATATTTTTAAATATGCATAAAATTTAGGGTCTACTTTACGGGCTCGAAAGAAGAGACGAACAATTTTATCACAAAAGTCATATTTTTAATTTTTTTTTTTAACGTGCACTGTTCCATCCAGAAGGATCAAACAAAAATGCAAGAACTAACCTTAGGGACCTAACAGTAACACAAAACAAACATGAGGAACTAAAATTGAAACATTTAGAAAATTAATTTTTTAACCACAAACTGTCCTACTACGATATTTAATATATTACTCGAATAAGTTAGGTGGTATCTACATAAATCCCTCAACTCTACAAGAAAATCACTGGGTTCGTGCACTCGAACGTTCCCCCACCTACTACGTGCACTGCAGGCTCCGCCTCGTGCGTGCGGTAGGCCATAGTTGATTGCCCGAACCTAATAATTTCACCGACTTTCTATAAATCAAGTTCTTATGATCAATTGAAATAGCTAATCAAAAAAAAATAAGCTTTGTAAACAGCTTTGCTGCTTTCAATGTCACAAAAGTAATGTGCTATGATGATATCTCTGCTGCCCAGTGTCATTCAAATTAGGAAAAGTTGATGCTTCACATGAATTCTATGTAAAAACAGCAACAGGTTGGCATCAAATTATCCCAAAGCAAACCAGACACGAACAAAGTATGATTCAACTCGATTAAAACTCAGTGAATGATTCATGTCAGTTTTATTGATTTAGAATCTACCAAACAGACATATTACATACAAAATATGATAATGATGAATACAACACAAACAGCATAGCAAAACAAGGAATGACAATGAATGGGTTATCTAGTTTCCAATGCCTGATAATCTTAATATTTGAGTTGGTTTGAAAGGAATTATCAAATGTGTAGGGCAATATCAAAAAGATTAATGATATTTCGGTAAATTTTTGAATCGATTCAAGAGTAATGATAACATTAAACAAGATTCAATAGGAATAGAATGATGATAACATTACAAAAGGGCATGGCTCTATAAGCACAGTACAACAAATGCCTACAACTCACAAATAATTACCACAGATGGTGCAAGCTTCCAGAAAATGAGCAGCAAAATGGGTTCTCTTTCTGTACCAAGAAACCTAAATCCCTCAATCTGCACAGCAACAATGAGTGAAGAATAGTTTTAGCTTCCCAGAATGTGTTCAAGTCCTCCAGGCTGAAGTGCAGAAACCAAGCCGCCTCCTCCCGAAACATTGTGGAGCAGCTGCTGCAGCCATCGCCTTGTCGCGGGATCATCCTACGATGAGAAAAAGGTATTCATAGCGTAGTCAGTTTTTAAAGCCATTCAGTTCTGTGCAAAACTTTTCATATTGGTATTTGGTTTTCCTTTCCTTTGATAAGAAGCTATATCCAAAGTTTGTCTAAATTAGAAATAACACAAGAATCAACAACTGAAATAATTGATAAAAAGGGATTTATGAATTCCAGTAACGTGGCTGAGATGAGATTAGTGGTGGTGATGATAAGGATTTAGAACTATATAGTTACAGTAAGGTAAATTACACTACGGTCCCTGAGGTTTGGTCTGCCTTTGACACATGCCGCCAATTACAATCAGATCTTCTCTTGCCATTTTTGATTTCCTATGGGGACATGCGTTGTTTAATTTAAACTATTTCATCTTATACTCTACTAGAATCATTAACCAAAATGCACCTCTTCTCTAATTTAAACATCTGTGAATTTTCAGAACCCAACTGCACGCTGACACATGCGTAGGCAAGTCCATGCATGATGAAAAGGGGAAACTGTCTTGTTTCCTTAGCATTCCTCTACAAAGTAGGTATTTTATAGCAACATAAAGCTATAAAGTGAGTAGCCACGATATACTTTTAAGTAGCTATAGAGTATATCTAACCATTGGTAATATTGCCATTAACAATTAAAGATTCTATTGATTTGCCACAAAAAACCTTAAAAGTGCCCTACATAACACTAAACCCTAAATATTTCTGATACCTAGAGAAACGATGAGGAAACGATGTCGTTCACATTTCCATCGAGGATACACAGTTCGCACCAAATAATTTCTCCACCCCTCCCCCCCAAACATACCCTCTTCCCTCATCTCTCTTTTTTTTTATCATCACCCTTCTTGGAGGAGAGAGCATGGCTAAACTGGGGGAAGGAAAGGAGAGAGATAAAGAGCAGTTGAAATGCAATATAGATAAAGGACATGTGTAAAACAAATTAACCTCACAGACCCATGTGAAAGAACTCAAAAGTATTATCCCAGATAAAAGGCAAAAATCTAATCTAGCCACATCGCCATTCTAGGTTGTAGTATTCAAGGTGAGCAGCTTTTCACAATAGAAGCTTCCTTGGCTAAGACTGTTCTCACCACCTATCAGGGACTTGAATGATTATCCATATCCATTCAGGATCCTGAGTGCAATTTACCCACTTCACACACTTCCAAAGTAATCAATTACGTAAGAATATAAATAATTTCTTGAGTTATAACCTATAAGCTTAAGCATTTAGGTCAATGGGCAAGCAGATATTTTAACAACTTAAGCACTACTCACTCGGAGACAGTTGTTGAAAGTTCCATCCTTGAGCATTTCGGGAAGGCAGTTTTGCAAAGCTTCACATGCCCTGCATTTGTTTGAAGGAAAAATTAGGAGCTGGAAAATCAGATATAGTATGAAAAGATTGAATATATGCATGCATACATTTATATACAATGCCTTGAACAAACCTTGGATTGTCTGAAAGCCTCAAGTAGCAGCGGATTATATGCTTGAGCAATCTGGTTGATGGCTGTTCAGCAAGTGATACAACCATGTTTGCCAGTACTGTTCCCACAGCAAAAAATCTCTCAGCTGTCGCGCAAATATATCGCAATCCCACGTCATCCAGAAGAATTTTTTGAACAATAAAAGTGGCCACCTGACATTAAGGAGGATAAGATAAATCACAGAACACATGGGATATAGAAGAGAGGAAAAGGCATGAAAAAATATAAGAAAGATGAAGAACAACCAGGGAAAGAGAGAGAGAAAAAGAGACAAATTTAGGAATACTATTTTCATGTGCATTTATATACATGACAAGCGAAGCATGTGAAAGGAGTTTGTGGGCATGGACCAAGCGCTCCCCTACTTTCTTTTTTCTTAACAAAATGGAAAAATAAAAAATTATGTTAACTTTTAACAAAAGAGGAGAGCAATCAGCTACTGCACATTTTGCTAGTGGCCGAGCAGCCCTTTGCCAGCACCAACATCGGGTAGCAACTCCTACTTTATAAGCGCAAAGGACACTCTATCCTTTGATGCTGGCACAGATGAAAGGGGGCTCTTGCCACTCTCCCCAATCAACAAAGGAATGCCCTAAGCCCTTTTTTTTTAAAAAAATTTTAACAGTCACAATCATTTATTACATAAATCATTTTACGAATTATTTACCTTTTTAGTGAGACCCTCGTGCCAGTTAAATACACAGTTGAATGTGCCTAATATGTAAATTCATATCTTTAGCATGACATGCATAAAAATCGCCGTATTTTCAATTTAATGCATCAGGTCTATGAAATAAATACAAAGCAATTTTGGCATTTTAGAAAGATTGCATTTCCAAGAAAAAAGATCAAAAAAAATTTGCCAAAACAATCTAAGGCACAAATCGGGAACTTGCCAAAACACAAAAGGTAGGAAATATTAAAAAAAACAGCACAAAGAAAATATCAATCCCTAGAAATATAGAAGTTTTCAAAATTAATAAGATACCTTGAAATATAAAATTTTTCAAATTTAATAAGATCATTTTTCATCATTCCTGCACATTATTTATACCATGTTATTGAACAAAGTTTCACGAGAACAGAGAATCAGCAAGGTATAAAAGAACTCGTACAACAAAAGTCACAATAAGTGACATAGAATAAAGAAAGGAAAGAGAAATAAAGAGGAATAAGGGGAAGAAGAAAAAGAAGAGATTAAAGAGAAGAGGCAGAGAGAGAGAGAGATAAATTCAAGGATACTGCATTTTTTAATTAATTCATTATGTTCTACAAAATAATAAGCAGAGAGTTTTTTATCTCTATAAACAGTGGAGTTACTTATAGAGCTCTTTTTTTCCTTTTTGATGGAATACTTACAGCGCTCTTGCCCATACAAAAAAAAAAAATTTAACTCCACTGGAGAATAAGGACCACTAATAGCAGAAGAACTTACAATACTTTATGATATTTGCATGTCACTAGAAATCAGCCAAAGGACCAAGAACTCCTTTTCTTTCAAATATAGCACAACTAAAAAATAAAATAAAATAAAATAAAAAGAAACTTCTTGATTTACATATAACCTCAAAACTTTTACCAAACAGGCTAAAGTAACAAAGTTTATCTGATCAAGGATGAATAAAACAATTTTCCCAAATAAGTAAAGAATTTAGGTTATTAAACAATAATGTGCACATATATAAACACACACAACATAAACATTTACAATATAGAATAGAATGTTTGAAAAAAAAGGCTTCATAGCGTTAAACTGTGGAGATAGAATTCCATTTATCTTTTTTTCTCTTGGTGGTCATGGAAGAGTAGCAAACAAGTTGTGTAATACATAATCATGCAACAAATCAAAGTTAAAATATTAACGGCCTTGTGCATGAAAAGAATTATTATTGAAATGGCTGGTTAAATAAACAGCACAACTTTTCATTCAAAAAGATGTAGATTCAGCTATGCTACAGGATATTATGTAGAAATATGGAATTTTACATAGGTAACAAGCTTCGAAATCATACACCCCTTTTAACGTGAAAAAAGAAGGAAATCAATATCTACTTTGACTACACACCGTTTTCGAGAGTTCACTACCCATCTCCATTGTGCGCAAGCATAGGGGAATTATTTCTGTTTGGAGAAGAAAGCTAATAACCTCAGGGTCATCAACCTACAAAAGAAACAAATGAAAGCGTAAAATTAAATCAAACCTCTGTCCAGCGTAGATAATAAGGAAAAACTTTGCATTTGAAGCCTTTCCATTCAAAGATGGGGCAGTCACCCACAAACCAAAAATCATTATGAATTGTATGTTTGCTCCCAATAGACTTTAATATTACAACAAATTCCAAAATTTTCATGACGAATATCATGGAAGCCCTATAATTCTCGCTAAATTGTGTGCTCCATCCCCATTCCTCACAACCCTTAAAATTTACAGCACAATAAACCACATATCATCATAGGAACATGGAGCAATTTCCTCTTAAAATCATTAAGAACTCTACACATAAAATCAAAAAACTAATTAGCAGAAAAACACGAGCTCAACGCAACTGACGTAAAGCTAAAGACCAGTCAAGATGACAATTATTCTTGAAAGTGATTTTTTCTTGAAAGTCACAAGATAATACATGCATACAGACGTACATACATAGATATAAAGGATTACTACAAAGGATAATACATGGTACCTTTACAAGGGCACCGATTACTCCCAAGCTGGTAAGCCTTAGATACTCAAAAGGCCTGGTTTTGCTGGTTGTATTCAAGAATGGGTACAAATACAAAGGTATATGTGCTGCCACAAAGAATTCAAGCATAAGCAGACTACATTAAATGCAAATGATTACCCATTAAATCATTGTTAAAACGATTTTTTACTTAAAAGGAAACATTGTCAATGCCATAAAAGTCTATTTTAATCACAAATTTTGTAATATAAAATCTAAAGATAAACTAAACTGTTTAAATGCGATAAGAAAATTAATTAGAACAAACGACTTATTGGGGGTCATTAAACCAATAGTTGGTGATCACCATCTCTAATTCACTAAACAAGGATTTATTTGATAATTTATTAAGTTAAATTTTCTTGTTGGACAAATTATGTGAATCATTTGATCATGAATACTGAGATAAGTATTTCAAAATCTCTGCTCGTAAATGCCACTAGAAAGTAGAATATGAACAAAAAAAAAAAACTTAATCGTCATCAATACAACGTATTGTAAACTTCTAGGATCAAAAATATTACCATTTAAGAAAAGTATTCTTGTTTCTGAATGTGAAGCCACACACTGTATTGAAACATTAGACCGGAGGATAAGATCAGACAAATGATATCATAATGATGATAAAGATACCATGCATGCGCAGAAAACAGAAGAACGATTTGAACTACTTCGGAATATGCACATATCTTCATGATAACTGATAAGAAAGAAGAAGTAATTATAACACTATCCCTTTAAGTATATGAAATTGAAAAAGGAGCATACAGCTCTCAAAAAACATTAGATAAATATTTAGTAGAATAAGCAACTGAAATTCATTGCACTGTCTTCAAACAAAAATTTTTTGGTATAGGTTTGCGCAAAATTTTCCAAATTCGAGACTCAATTCAAAAATTACTTAAATTATGACTCGATTAGAAATCAGCTTAAATCCTTTAAAGTTTCGGTAAGATAAAAGATACAATTTTTTTCTAGTCCAGCTCATGTCAAACTTGACTCACTGAAAATATATCTCCCATTGACTCAAAATATATTATCACATATGTGTATATATGTATATACGTAAATATACATATATACATATATATATGCATACATACATCTCTCTCTCTCTCTCTTTATATATATATATATATATATACATACATACAAATATATACATATATATATATATATATGTTGTGGCATGAGTTGTAACTCTTTGCCAGTTTAGTTGGTTAATGTCTTGTCCATTGGCAAATGGTTTGAAATTGAATCTTGCACGGAGCGCATTGGTGGGGTTTCTAATTTCAAGTTATAATTCAATACAATATTATAATCATAATTTGTTATTAATTTAATTTAAATTAGATTTTATTTTTAGTTAACTTGAAATTTAATTCAAGTCAAGTTAAATCAATTCATTCAAGTCGTATTTGAGTTAACCCAAACTAGACTCTTAACAGCCCAATTTGAGTAGTCCAGTACCCATAAACTTTTGTAAAGATACTTCAAGCTTCTTTAGTATCTAATTTATATCTACAAATTTGGACATCTATGTAAAATTTTGCTTGATCAAATACTACCTTGAACTAAAAAACAAATATGTGAAAAAATGTGCATGCATTGTATGAGTGTGTCTACTTGCTGTTTGGAAATTACATACAACAGCATTTCTGAAGGCAAAGCAAAATAAAAGAAAATGAAGAAATCATTAATAGAGAGAAATATTCAAACAGCAGACCTGAAGAAGAGCAAGTGCATTGCAAACTCTATTTGAGGCACCAGGAGTCAATGTTGGCGGCGAAAGTGCAGGATAAATCGACACTATTTCCTAAAGATGAGCAAAGATGTTATTGACTGGAACAAACAATTTCAAGATAATTCAGATACACAACGAATTAAAATTTATTGTTTTGAGTCAACAATTTAGAAGAAGCATGGAAAATGGGATATTTTTGTGAAGTCCATAGCCTATTATTGCAGTTCATTCTTTTGATAGTTAATAACATGTTAAGATATCAAAATGTAACAATGTATAAAGATGATGCCTTTCATAAATTTAAACTGCACATGAATTTGTTAACTTACAAGAAAGAGGCCTCTTATTTTCACATTATTTAAAATGACCAGTGTCAGTTAAATGTCAGAAATGCAAAGAGGACGTAATCTACAAGTACGTAATATATCAAAAAAAACCACAAGTTCAAGGACATGATACAGGTGGGTGTAGCGCAAGATTCATAAAATTCTCATGTAAATATCCTTCTCCTCTTTCCTTTGTTTTTTTCTAGAGAAGAGTTTTTACTGATAAAATTGCATCATGTCATAGTAATATTAATCAAAGGCACAAAAGTAAGTTTGAAAGATAAGACACGAGCTGAACTAGCCTACAGCTGGAAATTGACATCATGCATCTGTTTGGTATCAGCCTTAATTGAAATTGTGCACCAGCTAAAGCTCGAAGTGTTCATACTCAAGCCTTGATGAGATTTTAGGTATGGTAAAATTCTAAAGAACAAAAAAATAATCAAAGAAAAATGATTCGAAATATTCTGAAGATAAATCTATAGTTCTCATCTCAAAGTTACCCTTCATTATGGCTAAGCCCAAGTTAAGGCCAGTATCAATACCAAACAGATGCTACAAAATGTTAAGCTCTGCAGCGATACACCAAATACACAAAAGAATAACATTATAGACTGCTAAGCAATAGTAGATAAGAGTGCAATAGAAAGACACACCTGCAAGAGTGCCGCAATAGTACCGAAGGAGTTCCATAATAAAGGAGCCAAATCCTGAAATATTTCCCTTTTCTGCAAGGAGAATCAACATAACTGGCCCAATCAGAGCTCAACATAGTTTTAGGGGAAAAAAGAAAGAAAGCTGAAATGTGAAATACAGTTATCATGAAGTGAAGAGAGAGGCGATTATCAGACTAGATACATTGAAATCACCTTTCAGCAAATTATGAAAGAAGCATCAATGACTAGTTTTTGTGATATATGACAAAAGGTTCCTTCATGAAAATGATTAACCATTTTTAAGTGGTAGATTCTCTGTCAAAGATTCAACGACTGGAATTTAATAATTTAAAAACAATGATAATTCTTTATACAATATGCAATGCTCCTTTGCAATTCTCATCAACATCAATATCCCTATCCCAAGCATCTGGGGATAGCTTTGAGAATCCTTATTCACAAATTAGTTTCTACCACATTTCAAAAAAAAAAAAGAAAAAAGAGTTTCTACCATGCCGAAACTTTCCATCCAAAGTAAAAGCTCCAGCATCTACACCAAGCTCCCAATGTCCACAGAAGAAAAACCAAGTGGACATTTAGCATACGAATGCAGGGTAATGGAACACACATTTCAGCAGATATTCCAATTAAGAGGTAATTTCAAGATGCCATACTGCCTATGACAATAAGAACAACAAATCCTCAGTCCCAAACACGGGGTCAGCTACATGGATTTTCTCTTCATAAATTTAGATTTGTGGAAAGTTTTAGTTCACGTTTAGCAACTGTAACCCAAGCCAATTTTGGTCTTTCCTTCCTCTCTTCAATGTCCAGACTTGAACTACCTTACATGTCCAGAGCGCAACCTCTTTACTGTTCATCAATAATGCAATAATAGCTGCTCAGTAAATTGTGGTTGTTCTTTTAAAATCGATCTGTTACTCCTAGATACTAAATTGCCAAATAACTGTAGAGTTGGCAATGTATGTAGGAGTAGCAGTAGCAACCTATCAATTCATTGCTTTTGGTTTCTAGGTAGATATTATAAGAAATGAAGTAGCTAATATTATCTACTTACACTGCTATATTATTTTCATAGAGGCATGCAAGTGCGCCTATTCTGGACTCTTCACACAAGATAAACAATTGGTGATGTGCGCATGCGGCAAACAATTGAGTCACGGGGAAGGAGAAAAGAGGAAGCGGTATTGATATAGAACTGCAACCAAGCTTCTAAAGATTAAGTAGTCAGAGTAAAGTCTTAGGGGAACAAATCATAGTATTCATCCAGTGAAATAAATGAAATATCAAAGCCAGATGAAGAGGAAAGATCAAGCATGTGAACAAAAATCCAGAGGAAAACACAATGACAGAGGAGAGGGGGAAATAACCAAAATCTCAATCAATCAGCAGTGGGTATGATAGGGAACACTAGTTGAGTAAAAGAATACGAACATGAACGGATCAGGTGCATCCAACAAGAAACGAACTGGGATTTACTTATGCTTCAGAATCAAATGAGTGGTTAATAGAATCCAATAAAGTGATATTACAAACATCTGAAGTTTTAGACAAGAAAAATATAATCTTTAGCAAAACTGATACTACAAAACACGAACCATGCACACTGTTCATCCCCCAAAAATTACTTCTTTTTCCAAAAACAGAGAGAAAAAGGAGAACTTCTAAAAGGAGAAAGCCAAAATAAAAGAGGCAAGAGGAGCGCAAAAGCTGCTATCTTGCACAAAGAGAAGTAAAAAGATGACCTTGGATAGATCCAGGAGGGCGTTTTCCCTGAGCTCCGGGTCGCAGAGATCGAGAACGAGCTGCTCCGCCGAGGCCATCTTCCGATCCTTTGTGGCCTGTGCAGCGACTGCCGCCACCGCCGCAGCAGCAGCCGGGGAAGGTGGGGCAGGGCCGCCGAACGGCGGGCTGTTGATGGAGAGAGAAGGGGGGAGATTTGCCATAGCCTCGCCGTGGAGGCGGAGATAGAGAGAAGTAATAAAGGACACCCTCCGTCCTCATTGGTCCCATTTATTAGTCATCCACAAGGTGCAGCAGAAGAGTACTTTATGAAAATAGGATACATTACATATTGGTTCCCGTACTTTCTACAATTATCTTCTAAGTCCTTTTCTAATTACTTCCGTTTAAGTCCTTTTAGCGAATTATATATTTTTGATATATATTTTTTTGTGACTGGTAAACAATTTTTGTTTACAGAATCCACATGAACTACAATTTCATAAAAGCCATAAAATCAGGTTGCAGCAGAATAAATCTTTTTAAAAAAAAAAAAAATTTAGCATGATATTTATATAGTTAGTCAAAAAAAAAATTCCCAAATGTTTTAATTGCATGTGATAATATCAAATTCTGTGTTATACTTTCAGGATTAAGTTAAGATTTAAGAAAATATATTATAAGATGCAATCAAAGATTTCTCATTTTTCATGAAAGAAACTACTCGTGTTAAAAGATTGCGATTTAAGAATTATTATCGAACAAAATAAAAGAATAAGATGATACGAAAATTGTAATATTTAGGGTTCGAGTACCAGTTTAACTGACGATTCAGCCGCTTAAAATCGATTAGATTATGAATTGATCTTCACTGATTTTAATTTCTGTTCAATAATGAAAGCCTCGGTGAGACTTATGTTATCAACATTAAAAATGGGATTCAACATTCACAATATTATATTATCCAAAAAAAAAAAAAAAATTCACAATATTATACTTCCTAAAAAAATACTTGGAATTTGAAAATATAAATAGATTTAAATAAAAAAAAAACATATTCATTTTCACAGGAGGCCAAATGTCCAAACGATAAGTTAATGAAAAGAATAAATTACACTCAAGTCTTTAAATTTACGACACAATATCAAGTTCATATGTTTAAACTACATATAATACATCAAATAGTTCATTTTCATAATTGTTTATAATTAAAATTTTATATAATTCTGATTTAATATCTAGGCTCCTTAATTATATATAATACATCAAGTACATTTTTTTTAAAAAATTTAATAATTAAAATTTTATATAAAGAGAGGAGGGAAGGAAAAGGGAGAAAAATAAATAAAATGGAGAATTACATAAAATTTTAACTACAAAAAATTTTAAAAATTCAATTAATGCATATATGGAAAATTAGGAACTCAAATGTTAAAAATTTAAAATTATAAATCTAATTTATATATATATATATCTTCTAATGCAACAATAATGAACCAAAAAATAATAATTTTATAAAATATTAAACAGAAGTGATGCATAGAACCAAATGCGTTCTAACCTGAAAATGTTATTTTGTGGCATTTATATTCAATTTATACTATAGTTGAGAATAATATGTAACAAAATCTATATTTGTATGATATAAAATAATCTAAGAAATATTTCAGGCCATTCATTATGCTCTAACCTACGATGGCAGAGGCCTCTCCAGGTCAGGTCTTTGGTCCAGCATCTTCATGGCTGAAGCATCTGGGAATGCATCAGGATAAATGGCCTTTATCCGGGATTTCATGCTTCTGCATGAAAGAAAGAAAAATATATATGCATAACCCCATACAAATACATAGATATGAGAGTAAATTTTATCGAAATCAAAGACGGTTTAACCCTTCTTTCACAAATGCTTAAACTTTTTGAATCGTTTCACACGGTGCTAACCTGTCACGTATATATATTTACGTATTTTCAACTGCTTCACATAACCTCCGGAGATCTCGTTACTCGTCTTTCTTAACTATACTGTCAATTTAAACATTCAAATTCCTCTTCGTTCGTTCTCTGCACCCTTCCAATTGCTTATTTTGAGCTGTGTTTCACACGAACTTTTCTTTGAACTATACTTTCAGTTCGAAGACACGTAACAACATTACCCTTCAAATTCAAATAGCTCCCCTCCACCAACCCAAGGGAAGAAGGGAAAGATTTTTTCCTTGATTTTATTCAGTCCATGTAAAGAAAAATATAATTAATGTTATGAATTAGAACTTCAGCATGCTTACCTTAGTTTCATGAATATGTAATCTAGGTCGGATTTCATGGACTTGAGGAGACGCGTATTTCTTGAGAAATCACCAGAAACTTCAGCGAAGCATCGCTCTGAGTACTCATTGAAATGCGATAAAACTGCATTACTGTCTTGCAGCCTTCCCAGGCTGCATTCAGCAAGTAGTCAGTCATATTAAGAAAGCAAATTTAACCACAGTTAAGGCCAGCAATTAGAAACTCTAAAACTCATTCGATAACTGCTACAAATCGACTCACTCGAAATAGTGTGACTCAATACACGCACATTCACTGCAACATTTATATTTTGTGCATAAGGTACTGAATATGCATATGTTACAGAAATGTAACACGTGTTCAACCAATAAAATTATCTGTAACGTGTGTAAATATTAACTATACAATATTTAATTCAAGATAATTTTTGTAACTCAGCTCGCATAAACTAAATAAATACTCAAAATAGCATTACATATTTTGATTGACTTGAATCAAATCTCGGCTAAAATCAGATTCAATTTCAAACAGAGGTTGAAGCCCAACTCCATGCTAGGTTGTAGTAAAAATGGTTTTTATCCTGTTAAGAGTTAGATTTATGAAGCTTCCATTTATGAATCTTCCTCAAATGATGTGATGTCTTGCTGTAGCTTGTTGCGAAGGATGTTGTAATCAAATAATTATAAGACTTGCACTTTTGATTTCTATCTATACTCCATTTTATACAGGGGTGAGAGTTTGGCTCAAATATAAATAGTCGCACGACGTTCGAATGAATATTTAGCTCGAATTAAGCTCAACTTGAGTTTATTGACGCAATCCATGAGCCATGGAAGGATCAGATCGACTTAGTTTGATCTTTATTTTTTGAAATATAAATAATATATTCAGTCATTATTGTAATTATTTTATTACCTATGTACAAATATGTGTTAGCTGTTGTAGAATATCATTTAAGTGACATTGTGGGTATAATTAATCTAATTTTATATCCTAATTGAGGCAATTTAAAAAAATTATTTTAATTTTTTAATAGTTTGTGTTGGCTCCATTAAGGCTCGAGCCAACTCGAAATTAAAACGAGCCAGCTTAAACTCAAATTGAATTGCGACGAGTCGAGTTCGAGTCATGCTAAGTCGAGTTTGAGTCGTGCCCGGCTTGGCTCAAACTCAAACCGTTCTCACCCCTAATTTTATATGCTCAAACTATGAAAGTCAATGTTCTAATTCAGTCCATGTAAGTGTCACGCTCAAACAATCCCTAACATAACAACTTCTAATGGTACCAATTTTAGTTTTACCACACAATCATCTCAATATTCTCGTGATCACAGTAACCAATTTTAAAGTTTGTTATTGCTTTATTATCCAATACAACAAAGAAGACTATATTATCTAGAGGTAGGCATCAGTCGGGTCGGGCTTAGGTCGAGTCACTTTAGGCTCAATTTAAAAATCATGTTGGGTTGGGTCGACCCAAGATACATAAATCATCATAACTTTTACGCTACGCTTAAGTGGATGGAATGGAATAATGTTGAAATGGAATTATTATTTTATAAGAATGGAATTATTATTTTATAAGAATGGAATTATTATAGAATAACAATTCCTGAATGGAATAACAATTCTTTTTGTTTACTTAAATGAAATAGAATAAACAATAAGGAATGAACAAAAAAGAAAAGTACCAGAATACTCATAAACAAAATTTAATTAAAATTTTATATTAATTATTAATATTAAATTTGATTTTACACAATAAANTATATATATATATATATATATTGCAAAAGAGTAGGTTTTTTCCAATCCATCCATCCAAGCACAACAGATTAAAAACAAATAAAAAATAAAAAATACAATGTAAAGACCAAACTAACCATCCTAATTCTGATCCTTATGCTTTGCCTTATCCACCTTGTTTTTAAAAACGTTGAGACAGACTTGGCAGACAAATTCATGCTGTTTGTGAACTGATCTATTGTGCGCAATAATTCCGGCTCTGGACAAAGGGACCTGCTTTTCACAAGCCAAACAGTAATATTCCTTGTTCTGTGTTTTCTTAGGCTTACGGTTGCCCACTTCTTTTTCAGTTAGCTCATCTTCATTCGGACTGGCGTCTCCATGAGCACTTGGACGGGAAGTGGAACAGTTGGCTCCTGGGCGAATACTAGAGCTGCCGGCAGCTCCTCGGCTAGCAAGCCCGCCACCATCTTCGCAGTGATCGTAGTCGATGGCGCCTAGGCGGGGAAATCCGCCGGCTGCGCCTATGCGAGGTATGCCGGCGGTGGCGTCTAATCGTTGAATGCCTGCGGCGCGGGAAAGCCTGGTGGCGGAGCCAACACGGGGAAGCCCGGCGGTGGCGCCACGTGGGAGAAAACCCAGAGGAGGAAGGTGGGCGTCAGGGTCTGTCCCGAGAAAGTAGCTCTGGCCGCCGATGCCTTGGTCGCCGGCGGCGGCAGTGACTGGGGGAGCAAAGCCCGCCCTGCCCTTGCCGTAAACAATAGCAGCAAAACTAGGCTTAACCGCGGCAGGGCAGGGAAGGCCGGCGGCGTTGCGAACGCGGGGAAGCTATCTTCCTAATGGCGGCAGGGCAGGGAAGGTCTTGGTCGCCGGCGCCTGCAGTGTCGGGAGAAGGCCTTTCTTGCGGAGCTTCTGGGCGAGTGAGGCCGGCGGCAGCGGCAATCCCACCGGCCGAGGCACCTAGGCCTGCGCCGCTGCCTCGGCGGCAGACAATCCCCGTATAACTAGGTATAACGGCTGCTGGGCGGGGAAGGCCGGTGGTACCGCCGGTCCTTCCGACGGAGGCGCCTTGGTCACCGCCCCCTGCAATGGCTGGGGAAGCACTGACAATAGCAGCAGAAAGGCTTTCTTGCGGGGCATCTGGGCGGGCAAGAACGTCGGCACCTGTGCCGCTACCTTGGCCGTCGCCGCTGGCTGGGAGAGCAAGATTGTTTGAACAGCCAGCCCCGCTGTGGCCGGAAACGACAGCCGCATAACTTGGTATAGCGGCTGCTAGGCGGGGAAGGCCGGTGGCCGTGCTGGTCCGTCCGACGGAGGCGCCTTGTTCGCCGCTTGCATTAGCTAAGGGAGCATCGGCAATAGCGGTGGAGGCTGACAGAGTTTCTTGAGGTATAACAGCGGCTGGGTGGGGAAAGCCGGCGGCAGGGCGCAGTGGACCGTCCCCGGCAGCCCCGTCCATCCCGTTACCAAATCTTGGCTGTGGTGCTGGCTTCTATATATATATACACACGTGTATGCATATGCATACATCTACGCATACGCATACACGTACACGCATGCATGTATGCACGTATACATATTCGTATATGTATACATATCTATATACATACGCACACGCATAAATATAGGTAAACGTATACGTATACATACGAGCATATGTGTTCATACGTGAACATATATACATACATATATTTTTTATGCATATATATACATGTATACGTATAAGCGTAACAAAGACGAATGCGAAAAAGTATACATACGTGAATACAAATATGTATGTGGAAATGTATGTGTATACATAACATATATGCAAATATACGCGCGAGTGTGTGTATAAACGCAAGCGTATACGAATACATACATGAATACATATGCAAATACGTACACATATACGTATGCATAAATGTACAAGTATATATATACTATTGCGCATACGTGTACCAATACGCACACGCATATGTACGCCAATAAGAATGCGCATACGTGCGCCAATACATACGAGTATATGTGTGCCAATACGGTTATATGTTCGCCAATATTCAATTGTATATGTGCGCAAATACGTGTGAGTATATGCATGAGTGTACATGCATACGCATATATGTACACAAATACATATGAATGAATATGTACACGAATACGTATGTGCATACATACACAAACATATATGCCAATATGTATGTGTATATGTGCACAAATATATGTAATATATGTATATGCATACATACGTGTATAGACATATATGCAAATACATACGCAAATAGGTATGGTAGTACGTATATGTGTATACATACGCTATATGCATACTTACGCGAATGTGTACGCATATATATTCATGTGCGTGAATAGGTATATGTATGTGATTATACCACACATGCATATAAGCATACATACATGTATATTGTACACAAATATATATGTTTATATATAAATATATATACGCATATACATATATATATATATATGAACATGCAAGCGTATACATATATGTACATAAATACGTGTATAATGTATATACATACATATAATATATGTGCATAAATAAAGATAATTTTGGAATAATATTTCTATTCCACAAGGCATAGCTACTCCTTGTGAAAGGAGAAAGAATGACTATTTCATGAAATATGCGATAGAAATTCTTATGAAATAGCTATTCCACCAAAATATGAAAATAGATATTCCATATGAAATAAGGGTGAAATAGAATAGTTATTCCATCTAAGTAAACACACCCTAATAGTATTAGCTCAAAATTTTCATCACTATACTAAAACTATTTTATGGCATAAATGTTATGCATACTTTACATAGTCTACATTATCGATATCTTCATCATTAATGACAATGAGTTCAATTTCTAAGAGAATTTTCAATTACTAATATGCGAGAGCTTATAAGCATTTTTTAAAGACTTAAAGATTTTACTTGTTATGCGGATCTAATTTATATATATAAATTATGTAAAATCTAATAATATATCTGTCGTGTATATTTTTAGGAAATTTTGACACATGTAGATAACTATAAAGATTTAGTAAAGATATCTATTTAAAATTAAATACTTTAGTAAAGATAGATCCAAATTAATTAAATAAATAACCATCATATTTTAGAACTAACAACAATAAGGAATTTTAATAAGAAAAAAATAAAAATATAATATAGATTATAATTTACAAAAATTATAATACATTAATGGAAAACATTCCTATGTTCGAGACGAGTCGATTCAAGTTGATGTTATTATGTCCAAACTCAGTCTAGAATCTAATCAGGTTGGGTCGGTCAAGTCAAAATAAAAAATTGAGTCTCAACTTATTGCCCAAACCTTTATTTTTTCAGGTCAGTCTAGAGGGTCCCCGAGCCCATGCTCACCTCTAGCAATATCATTCATCCTTAGAGACTTAAGTGATTCATTATATGCATTAAGTTCTTACCTAATTATATGTTTAGTACTTCAAACTGATGTTAAGAATAAATACAATAATATGTACTATTTCCAAACGACATAGATTAGATAAAAAGACAATCATTTAAAAGTAGATAGAACTCAAGAATAGCAGAGAAGATCACTAAGTGATAAAAGATCTACAAAACATAATTTTCTCAACAAAAGAGCATACCAAGAAATTAGTCAAGTACAAACTCGGGATTCAGAATCCAAGCTTCTCAAAGACCGATACCTTAGGCTATTCCAACCTCCAAAATGAAGATCTTCGAGCTATGCAAACTCGAGACCTGACAATCCAACACCTGCATCCACACCTTTGATAACTCTCTCCTATCTCTCGAGGTCGAGCCTTTTGATATTCTGGATGTATACCAACGGATAAGCCCGAAGATAATGCCAAGTCAACAATAATAGTATGATTGTGCCCGTCGTTAGTGCATGATGTTACCACAATCTCTATCCATTAGTGTGAGCATGATCCGTGGCTATAATGGATCTATTTGTTCTCACACAAAAAAACTTCTAGTTATATTCCATATTACGCCAAAAAAGGAGAGTTGCAGTACATCAACTACATATACCCTTCAATATGAAGGATGATTATTTATCCATTCTTCCTTATATATTGAAGAGAAATTACATGGTGCTTGGTAATGTTATTCTACTGTCAATCATACCAAACTTTCTTGCTTACTTTAGGGTTCTCTACATAAATCATGTATCTTCTTTCATAACAAGAAGATAAAGAAGATAGAAGAGTATCATATGTAGAGCTGAAAGAAGAAGGGAAGCACAACCCAATTCGTTCATTCATTTCATCACAATGGTTCCTGGTTAAATTTGGTTGGGTTATGTAGCACAGAATTTGGCTAAATACAAAGCTCAATAGGTCCATAGGCTACATAAATGGCTATAGACTTCATTAACAAAGTGGATTTGTATCAGCTACGCTGTTTGAGAACCAAGAAATGGCTATAGTGTTGACTTTCCGACTACTTTGAGGTGGTACATCATAGCTATAATTGTTGGCTTTCATGCTTGCATTCTTATTAATTATTGACGCTGGATTTTGTACGAGCTACAAAAATTAAATCGATCATATGATCAACAAGTCCAATCCGAATCTAAGATTCCATGATTTCTACCTATTCCGATGTTTGAACTAATCAGATTGTTTGATCCATGCACGTGGAAATGAAAGCAATCAGAAGATCATTGATATGATTCCAGATTTAAACATAGCATCTGGAATTCAAATATCAGAAAGAAGATAAAGAAAATAGAAGAGTATCATAGAAGAAGAACAAGGGAGAAGGGCACAAGTCAGTTCGTTCATTCATTTCATCGCCGCTGCATCGTGAAGATGGAGAAAATGCAGAAAGTTACAACGGGTCAAATCTTTTGCGTTTTCCTCCTCGTCCTCTGATTTCGGCCATTGGGCACGATACCAAGAAGATCCATGGAGGTGAAGAAATCGGCTCATCTCAATAGAAAAAGATATACAAGATTTTAGCGCAATCCCAAGTATTTGCAAAGTAGCTAAAGCTCATCACAATTCACAAACGTTGATGCTGTATGAAAATGCAGTAGGAACAGGCAAAGAAGTAAGGAAGAAAAGGCAACTTACATAAGATGCTGAATCTGCTCAATGGATTCTACGTCTTCAGCGTCGATTAGAGTTTTGAACTGCTGAGCCACCTCCTTCGACGCCGATAGTATCGCCTCCTCCCCCTCCTCTCCCATCCTTCTCCTTCCCTCCCTCAACAAAACCCTAGAAAGGCCAAACCCGTAAAACACAAAAAAATATGTTCTTGTGGTTGTTTACATTGGAGTCAGCTAAAAAAAAATAAATAAATATTATTTTAATTAATATTTTTTATAATGACTTATATTACTTATATATTTTTTAATTATTTAATAAATAATATATTAATGATTATTATTAATAAATTTAATCTCAAATTTATAAACTTTATATGATTTATAGAAAAAATTTAAATTATCGATACTGAAATTATGAAATTTATTAAAATAATTTAAATTAATATTTTCATTGACCGGAATTAAAGCGAATTTTAAAAGCTTGATTGAAATAAATTGAAGATCGAAAATCGATTGAAAATTAAATCGATTTTAGATTGAATTGAAATCGAGTCGATTAAAATGAGCCGACTATCGAGCCAAAAGTTTGGCTCGGTAATAATTTCGAGCCGATTTTGAGCTGGGTAGGCTCGGCTCGATCCAACTCGAAATTGGCTCGAACTAAAATATATTTTATATTATAATACGTATATATAATATATGTATATAATATATATTATAAACCGAGCCGAACTTGAGTCAGATCGGGTTGAGCTTACTCGGCTTGAGATCGGCTCCAAAAAAAAGAGATTTGATTCATTTTCGAGCCGGCTCGAAAATAAATCGAAATCGGCTCGAAGTCGATTGGAATCGACTCGAGCTGGACTCGAAGTCGAATCCAATCGAGCTCGAGTCAATCGAAATGTAATCAATCCAATTTTGAGCCAGTATTGGCTCGGCTCAAAATCAGATCGGTAACAGCCTTATTCGGGTATTTGTCGGGTAGATCATAGATGGCTTTTGCATTTTGGTTCATATTTTTAAAATATTTTACTTGAGTTTTACATGAACTTTCTGTTTGGCCTATTTGTTGTTAAGAAGAAATTACTAGTTTATCTTCATAGTTTGTATGTAAATATTTAGATTTTAAAAATTAGAGTAAAAAATTAGGGTGAGTATTTCATTTCTGTTATATATTATAAAATTAAAATAATTATTTATATATTATAAAAAAAAATGTACGTATTATTTATATATTACTTTTCATAAAATTTATATTTTAATTTTATGTTAAGTATAATTTTCATTATAAGTATTGAACACTTTTAATATTAAGATTAAAATAAATAGAAAAATAAAAATATAATTTTTATTGTTAGAATTTAAGATTTAAGGCTAAGATTAAGAGAAAATAACAAAAATATATTTTAACTTCCTAATAGTCTAATTGTAATTTTATAGAATTTAAAATCAAATTATATTTTCTATTATAAAAATTAAAAATCTAAAATCAAAATTAAGAAAAAGTGAGAGATCAGATTATAATTTATTATAACCTAAAATGCTAAGATTAAGTTCACAAGTTTACAGCAGATCTTACATTACAATTTTTTAATTTTTTAAAAAATTATTTACATATATCACCGAATCAAAAATTATTATTTTTAAATAATATATCATAATATTAAAATAATACTGAATCAAATGCCGTTTAAGACAAAGGCTAATAAAAATAAAAAATTAAATTATAATTTTATAAAAATTAAAATAAAATTTAAAAAAATTAAGGATCAATTTATGATTTTTATTTTAAAAAATTAAGACTTAAAATTAAATTCAAGAGAACATAAGATCAAATTATAATTTCTATTGCAGCAAAATTAAGACTTAAAGCCAAGAATAAAACAATAGGATATTAAATTATAATTTCTTTAAAAAAATTACATTTTATTTTTCGTAAAATTAAAAGATTAAATTATAATTTTTAAAAATTAATGTCAAAATTAAAAGAAATTGAGAAATTAAAAAATAAAATAATAATTTCTTATTATTTAAGACTAAACCTTTGTTTGATTCGTACACTTGGGCATGACTATTTTTTAAATTTTTTATAAACAATTATATATTTTTTTAAAATATATATATAATAAAAAATAAAGTTAATTAATTATAAAAATATTACATAAAATTGATTAATGTAATAAAAATTATATAAGCTATTTTGTTATGCCTAACTTTGGCAGGAACCAACTAAGAAAACAAAAAAAAAAAAAAATTGCACAGGGGCCCTTAAGATTAAAATCGCGCTGCAAATAGATCTCATATTTCGAAAAGCCTAGATTTGAGTCCGCGAATTTATATTTGCACTGCCGTTTGGTCCCTCTTTACTATTTTACCCTCAGATTTTTTACTCATCCTCCACATTATTCTAAAGCATTTCGAAAAAATTATAAGGGCATTTTAGTCCATATAAATATGACTAACAGTCAAATTTAACCGTTACTGTCTAAATAGAAGATCCAAAAAAGCAATATTTAAACTAAGAAACTAAATTACCACAAACACAAATTCGGGAACCCAAATTTAGGCTTTTCAAAACGTGGGACCTATTTGCAGCGCCATTCTAACCTCAGGGCCCCTATGCAATTTACCCAAAAAAATATCCAAAGACCTCTATTTCAATTCAAAATCTGTGGACTAATATATAAAATCTCTAAAATCTCAAGACCAATATGCAATTTACCTAGAAAAACTATTAAAGGTAGAACCATCCAGACAAAAAAGGCCATATAGAAAGGAAAAAAAGAAGCAAAACCATTAATTTAGCTCATTGAGTCTCACCTAAGAGCCTATGAAAGACAATACAATAACAGCATCTCTCCACATTCAAAGAAAGTACCAGTTCACAAAGATGAATGCAACACAATGGTGGTTGTCTTCTTCGTCTACGACTTTCCACACAACTGCCTGCTCATAGGCTGCCGGCCGACCCATGCTCGATATGCAAACGCCGGCTGGTAGATAAGCAAGTCCCTATAAGAAGGCAACATCGACGGAGAGTAATTTTAACACTAACCCAAAAACTTGTAACTTCTATATTTTTACAACCAAAACTAAAGTATGATGGTGATCTTGAATTCGATATAGGTATATACGCATCAAGGAATAGTATGAGTTTATTAAACTCCGACAGCTAACTGACATGAAAAGAAGGCCGCAGTGGAAATTTCGGATCTCTCAATAAGAACCAAGTTTATGCTACTGATCAAAACTATGGGATTTGTTGATTACAGATCACCAGAAAAAGAAACAATACTGATCTTGAATTAGATGCAAGTATCAAGATATAGTTTGAGTTGACTTTAATAGCTAACCGACTGGAAAAGAAGATCTCTCAATCAGAACCGGTTAAATCCTACCGATTGAACCTTTTGGATTAGTTGATTACAGATCGCTAGCATGTGAAATTTTGAGCTGTTGAAAAATTTGATAACCTCCTCTATAAATTGAAATTTATAACAAAAACTATGCAAAAACTCCAAAGAAATATCACACAAAAGACTGGTTTAATTGTAAACCACATAACTGGCTAACAAACAGATATTTTGAGTTTAATGTGGGCGAGAATGCAGTTTAGTGAAAGATTGAATATGTTTAGTCATTAGCTCAGACCTGATGCATCATCTTTGGAAACTCCGAGTAGATCGCTTTCCGGCCGGCATCATCAAGGATCTTCTCGACGGCAATGTCTTGCAGACCAACAAGGGTAGTTTCGAGCATGTCGAGTCCGGCTTGATTCGCGAAGGTGAAGAGGGGAAAAGCCTATGAGTATTTGGGTAACCCCCATCAGTAATTAAGAACAAAAGGCTCAAGAATAAAAAGGCCTAGAAGTAAAGAAAATTGTTCTAATTCCGGACAGGCTGAAAGCTTGCCTTCAGAGAACAGCACATGATAGCATCAGAATGGTGCCAAAGAAGTTTTATGAGAGAGTCAGCGGATTGAGAGTCGGTCCTCAGAAGTTCCATTCCAGTGTGAAACCTGAAATCAGGAAAACAAAATTTTGTTCTCATATCAGCAAATTCAGCGATTGTAACATATCCTAGTATAGGAGACAATGAAACATGCAAGGTGGTTAAAGCAGTCAATATAGAGAGTGTGCAAGTTGTAAGTCCTGAACCTGAAATCATTAGATGTACATATCATATATTAATTTTCAAGTGTTCTATATCTAATTATTTATTCGTCTAGAAAAAATAATCATTTGGTTTGATGATATATATAGACAATCTTGTAAAAAATCATAAAATTACCAATAAAAAAATAACATCTAAATAACATTAAACCAAATACCTCCCAAGTTATTTTATGTTGTTGGCTTCTGTCAAAATTTAATAAGATATTAAAGCAAGCCTAATCGGCAGCCACACAAAAAAGCCATGACCTTTTTAGCCAATATCTCTCACATCTAATACAACTTTTCAAATAATAAAAACTTATTTTATTTCACATCTTATACATAATTCAATATAAAAATTAATTTATATTCTCACATCCTTCACATAGTTTAATACAATAAACTTGTTTTATATCATACACAAATTCCATAATAACAAACCAACCTCACATCCAACATACTCATCCACACATCACCAAATTTTTCACATATCAGCCATTTCATCAATCGTTGACTAGATGTCTGTCTAAAAAGGGTAAACAGATGCTTGTGACATTTGATCAATTTAGCATGTAGCTTAAAGACAAATAAATCTTTTTTAAAAAAAAAAAATACTAGACTTTTTGCACATTGGTCCCTGAAGGTCAATCCAAAAGCCCAATCCAGTATGAACTGGTCCAACCTAGAACCGGTTCAATTCAGACCAAATCCAACCTCGGGGAACCGGACCGATTTGGTTCCCCATATGTTCTGAACCGGAACTGATTTATTCAATTTTTTTTAGCTTTTATGCACTATACACAAGCTGTGCACAGCTGGCAAGTGCAACCCATGCACATATTTTATTATTAATAAATTATATTATATTATTAGATAATTAAAAATATAATAGTTTAACTAAATTATGCATGTGCACAGTTGTGCACAACTACTCGTCATGTCCTCATTAAGCTCTATATACACCCCATAGGCCAAATGAAATATTCTCATAGAGGTCACTCAACTTTCAATAATTCTCTCTAATCTTATTCCCTGAAATTCTTAAAACACCTACAATGATAAGCAAACACCGATACATGGAGAAAATTGCTGCTCGCTCCAATATATTTTCAACAATTTGTGAGAATGAAGTTCAAGGACTGTCCAATGATGACGACGTTGCCAATCTGGAATACATTCCGGAGTAGAACCAAGGTGTAGATGATAAGCAGATGCAGGCATGTTCAGCTGCAGTTGGTGCATCAATACAATCATAACTTGTGTGTGTCGATGGAGTTTTCTGATGACGACTTAAGTATTGGTAAGATCAAGGCTATAACAAAATGGATTCATAGAGGAAACATTCTATGTAAGTGGAAACAAATGTCGACATGTAGGCAGAACACCTATTAAAGTTTCGCTACCAGTTGACACAAGGTGAAATTTTTTGCACCTTTTGATCGATTCAATTTTGCCTCATGAAGATATTATCACCCCTTTTTATAACTCTGAAACTTTGAATGAAAACTATCAATTTAATAATATGGACTGAGTTTTTTCAAGAAAGGTTCATGAGCACTTATCGATTTTTAAGAAAGCAACAGAATAGTTTTCTAATTATTACTATCCAACAACGTCAATTTTTTTATCGTATGGTTTTCAGATGTTTCAAAACTTTGTAGAGTTTCATAATGACCCATTTGTAGGTGTTTTTGCTTTTTCAATGGAGAAGAAGTTCAAAAAGTATTTGGAGACAATTCTTCATTTGTATTGTATTGCATTATTTTTGGATCCTCGCCAAAAAAGCTCCGCATTGAAAACTTTTTTTTGTTGGATATTATGAATTCTTGAAAAGTGATACAGAACGTTACAAATCATCTGCTTTCACTATCCTTCAAGAAATATTTTCTTTATATTATAGTCAACAAGAAAAACAGGTTGTGGCAACAACTCCCAAAAAGAAAAGCAAGATTTTCAGAATACTAAGTGAAGCAACTGAAAAGAGACTATGAACTTCAACGGGAATGACCAAAGAAAAAGAAGTCACTATAACTGCAGTCTCTGAATAGGCACTTGAACGAGTTGCAATTTTACCAACATCTAAGAGTGGATATAGACAATATTTTAACCGCCTATCTTGGTGGAAGGAACTTGCAAAATAATTTTCAATTTTATCGGCTATGGCACGATACATTCTTGATGCACAAGCTTCAACTATTGCTGCTGAATCAGCATTCCCTCTAAGCGGGAGAATAATTGGCGACAACTACAGCTCTTTGTCGTCTACATCCCTCTGCATGTTTACCTGCTTGAAAGATTGGTTTAATGCGAAGAAGTAGTCGATGAATTGAAAGAAAATAACTTTGAAGAAGAGGAGGAATTTGCAAAACAAATACATTATAATTTTTCAAAATGATGTATTCATACTTTATTTTAACTATTGTAACTTCGAAGAATGAAACAAAATTAATTTCTTTTCTTAAATGTTTTATGAATTATTTAATTTTATTCAAGCAAATTAAAAAATACATGCACAAACAGTTCCAAATTAGTTCAGAACCAATTTGAAACAGTTCTATTGTTCTAGTTTCGGCCTAGGTTGCCGGTATCTTAATGGTTTCGGACTCGAACCGGAACTGGTACCAACCAGTTTAGGTTCAGGAACTAGTTTCCTGGCCCGACACTGCCTGGTTTACCCAGAACCAGTCCAGTTCAGGCCAATAAGCAACACTATTGAATTTAATATTTTATTATAATTTAATCTATCAACCTAATAACTTATGCAATGATCCAATTTGATGAAAGCATTTAATTCATGACTAAAAAGACTAGATATCATTACAAAATTACTTAAATATACCTTATTAGTCACAGCATATGGTATGTGACTAAATTAAACAAGGATAGAATTGAAAATCTGGGTGATGTGCCTGTAGGAAATGACTAATGGAACAAATGGTAAAAAAACATAAAAGTCAAAGGCCTATATGCAATTATTAAAATTTCATGGACCAATGCGCAAGACATATAACCAAATGACCTAAATTTTCAGATTTAGATCAAGGCTTTAAGCACATGGTGAGCCACGTAGAATCATGACCAAAGCTTTCCATGTCAAGTTAAGGCCCGTTCATCTTTGGATCGACAAAAAAACTCGATCCAACTTGAAGATATAGAAAGAGCTAAGTGCAATCCCTAATCGCTCAAATTCGAAATCGTTGGGTCAGTTTGGGTTGGTGAACCTAATATGTTCACATTTAAAATCAACTCAATAAAATCATTTCGGGTTAGGGTAATTTCGATTTTGCAAATTGAAACTACTAGTCTTTCAAATATATGATATAATCAACGAAATCAAGAACATGGAGAAGACAACACTCGTTCTTGGTATGAAAGGGTCATTTGGTAAGGGAGTCAACCTAGGGTAACTTAAATTATCCCAAGTTAACCCACTAAATAGGATTAAACACATTATCCCCACACCTCGCCACACAACCCCCCCCCCCCATTCCTTCAGCACAAGGTTAAATTAAGGATGGCAAACAGATTGGCCGGCTTTGGTCTCCTCTCCCTCATCTACTCCACCATCCCTTCTCCTCTGTCAGTCTTTACACTGGCAAGGTAATCAGTGAATCTTTTCTGCAATAATTTCATCAATCTGCTCTCTGGTTGATTTTACATCAAAGCTGTTATGGGTTTTAAAATTTTTCAAATCAAAAAAAGTATGCCCTCATTCCCTCTTCTTCTTCCTCCCTGATCCGACTGTCTGAGGGTAGATCCACGAGAAAATCATCATTTTCTTTGATGCTTTTTATTCCATGAACTCTTATATGTCCACCAATTTTCATGGCGACCAATATTTAAAAAATCTCTGATCAGAGGGAATTGTGTGATAAATTATTTTTTGGACATAAGTTGAATCAGTTTTTGTTCTTGACAATGATACTACTTAAATCCAGCACTGTGTGGACTCAGATATGTGTTTTTTTTCTCTGGTATGTCATATGCAGTGACGAGAAGCTGATTTCAGTGACGCTATTGAACCAAAGCTAATTGTTATGACTGGCAATATTTATTTTTTTTGTGATATGTAACATATATTGATGATGGCATTGTTCAATTTTTTCATAGGATGACAGAAATTAATCTGAACTCATTCTTCTGAGAATTAGAATTTTTTATCTTCTTTTTAAATTCAATCTCTTCAACTGATAAAATGTTTTCCAGTGATGAAACTCCTTAATTTCAGCTCACTGACAGTTTAAAGCTATGATGATCCCTGGGATCATACTATGTTTTCAGCTTGATTTTTTTTTTTTTTTGGCTCCATTAAATTGTCTTGAATAACTCATCCATATTGTTGTTTTATAATATAGCATGTGAGCCACGACAGAATATTATTTTTTTAGCCCATGTGATGATTACCTTATCCTTGATTAAGTGATGTTTTGGTAGTTTATGTGGTGGAGACACGACGTCATCATACTGTCGATTTATTCCAAGCAGAGTCTACACTCGACGCTCGAGATCTCAGCTCGTGGCGTCAATCTGAATGAAAAATTAACATATGCAGATTTGGTAGTAGGCGTGATTGGTGGCTAATCAATAGACTGAAATTCCCATTTAAATCAATTTATTGATTTAAACGAGAATATTCCAAATTTTGGGCTGATTTCATTCATTTCCTGTTCTTTTTTAGATGTTCGCATTTGACATAATTGTAATCCCTTTTTTATTTCCACATTTATTTCTGCAATTTGAATTTCGATTGTGCTAGGCCTATATAAAGGCATGGACTAGTGTTATTTGTTCTTAATCCTGAAATGAAATCATTTTGAGTTTGAATATTGTGTATTATAATCCGGTGAAGGGAAAGATTGACCTTCGGTGAAATTCCCTAAATCTCTTAAAAAAAATTTAAGGTATTTTCCTAATCTTTCTCACATTTTAATATACAATTTCAGCTCAAGAAAAATCCAAACCCCTTTTAATAATTTCCCCAACCTAATCCATCTTTCCTCTTCCCTCTGCTTCGTTCAGGAACTCCAGGTGTCGTCGCTCACTCCGCCCGCCGCCGGCGACACTCCTTTCGCCCGATCGCCTACGCCCGATTGCACCGAACCTCACCAGTTGCCTCCTTCGCGCACATCTCCCAATGATCACCTCACATCGCAAGGTCACTGCGCCTTCGCCACCAATCGACGGACTCGCCGATTGCCGGTGATTTATCGATCGCTCGCCTACACCCAACAAACCACCGCACCGACAGAACCGTTGTTCCTGATCACCCCATCCACACCTCCACACGTCGTGCTCACTTAGATCGCCTAGCTTCCACCTCCAGACGGCCCACCAGTCACCGGCAAATGCCGGCAACCTCGCCCCCTCTGCTCCTACAATTTGTCATGCCTGCTCGCTCCACTAGTCTCCGCCTCAACTCTGGGATCCCGATTTCGGCCGAACTCACCATCAGTCGTTGACACCCACGCCAGCTTCCTTCGTATCGCGTACGCTTCACCACCTCCACGGATCTTTCTATGGCTTTCTTCATCTGCTGCGATTAGTCTGTTGTGAGTCGTCTCTATGGTACGTAATCTCACCCAAGGTAAATCTGAAACCCTATTCAATATCTCGAGTATTTTGCGAGATCTTGTGGTGATATCTATTATTGGAATTGTTTGATTTGCTCGCTTTGTGACCTGACTCATTATTGTGTGATTAAATTGTTGTTGAATAATATTTTATTATAAGAATACATTTTACTGCGTATCTTGGCTTTAACTTATTGAGATGAAATTACCTTAAATCATTTGATAAATTAACTAGATATTATTTGAGTTTGTTTCAAAATATTTAAAACAGATTTACTTCTCGAACTTGTAACTCCTTAATTATCATATAATTATTGACAATAATATTCTTAAACAATTTTATGATCAACTGTTAAAATTATTTACTGATTTCTAATTAGGATTACATTACGCATATTGCCCCGCATCATTATGCTAATTGAAATATTATCCCTTTGATTATGATTTAGTTTTCCCTGCAAATTGTGGCATTATATTTCATAAAATAACTTATATTAAGTTCTTAGTTGTCCGTGAACTCACCATCATTTCTTATGATATGGTGCAATATTGGTACCTTGTCCAACGCAATTTTTTTTTTGTCATCACAATTTTGTGGCCATGTAATTTCCCTCATCTTTTGGCACTATTGCTTTGGCTAGGAGTGGCAAATTTATGCAAAAATTGAAAATCGTACAAAACTTAGTTGCATTTTATTTTATTCAAAATCAACTCGATTTTCTTCTAGTTTGAAATTAGCTCGCTCAAAAAATAATCGATTCATTTAGATTTTTTTTAAAACTATATTTTGATTATTTTTTGTATATAAATACATAAAATAGTTCATATTAAAAAGATGGGATTAAAAATACACAAATAAAATTTAAAAGTAAACTTATATTATTATATTTTAATATATTATACATGCATAATGCATATATAAAAAACATGGCTCATAATTAAGCTTGATTTAACTCCAAAATCAACTCAAAATAAAAAAAAAAATTATCAAGCTGGATTCGAATTCGACTCGAAATTGAAAACTTCAATTTTGAGTTAAGCCCACTCACTCAAAATTGACTCGAAGCCACCCATAGATTTGGCCCATATATATAAAGTTGAATATTTATTGGCTTTTTACACCCCCACTTTTTTTTTTATAAAGGGATCCATCCCCTGCTTACTCCATTGTGCATTCGGTGTGTTGTAACCTCTTAAGCCTAATTTCTATATACCCATCTTATCTCCACTATACGACAAGTTCTTTTACCTTTTTTCCTTGTGTTCTATGATTTTATTTTTATGTATTGTTTGTATGTTGGTTTTAACCTTTAGTTTGGTTTTGTGCTACCCCAAGTTAAGTTACTAAATTAGCAAACAGGATACTTTGGTTAACAACTAAACAAAAATTAGGGTTAAATCCCTTACCCAAGCTAAGGTAAACTATGCAAGAAGAATTACCTGTAACTTTGACAAATCCAATCCACCAAAGTGTGAGCTTCAGGAGTGCCAGATGAATGCTTTATCCCTAGCTCGGAACCAAGTCTTGCAGTAGAGAGAGCCATGGCAACTCTCTGCACAGAGGCAACTAAATTTCTGACATATTGTCGAGCTATTGACACAACTTCTTCACGGAGGTGGTTCTCAAAAGCGAATTGGAAGGCAATTGTCATCACAGATCTTGACTTGTATCTATTCGTTGTGGCATCAATCTTGGTTCTTGTAAACCCACCTGGGCCGACTTCTAGAGTTGAGGCAAGGTCAAGGGTTTGCATGGTAGCTGGTGAAACCTGCAAAACACATGCACCGAGATTAAAATTAGGATTTTAAACATAAAGATAAGAAAAACTTGATAGAAAATATCTAAATAATAAAAAATGTTGCCGAACAAGCTCATATTATGACTTTAATGATAATCATAACATATTGAACAAGCTTATATGATGATGTAAATGATAATCATAAAATCAATATAAAACTGTAAAGCAATTATACACCAAAACGTTATTTCCCAAATTAGTAAGAATGGTGAGACAATCTACCACATATGATGGAATTGAAGAATCTTCTCAGAAAGGCTAAAGAAAATCTATCAGAAAGACTAAATATACCTTGGCTAACTGGTGGGAACACGATACCATCGAACCGTCAATTTATTCCAGATAGGGTTTACACTCGGCGCCCGAGATCTTGCCACGTGGTGTCGATTTGGATGGAAGATTGATACCTGCAGATTTGGTAGCAGGCATGATTGGTGGCTGATTAGTGGATTGGAACTTCTCATTTAAATCAATCTAATGATTTGAATGGGAATATTTCAAATTTTGGACTGATTTCATTTATTTTCTTCTTTTTTTAGATACTCGTATTTGACATGATTGTAATCCTTTTATTTTCATATTTATTTCAGCATTTTGAATTTCGATTGTAATAGGCCTATATAAAGAAAACGAATTGATATTAGTTGTTCTTAATCCTAAAATGAAATTATTATGAGTTTGAATATTGTGTGTTATATCTCAGTGAAGGGAAAGGTTGGGGCCTTGGGTGAAAATCCTTAAATACCTTAAAGAAATTTACGATATATTCCAACTTTTCTCGCATTATAAACCACGATTTTAGCTCAACTTCCACCCTAAATTTCAATTTATCAATTTCTTCTTCTCCTCTGCGGCTTAAAACGGACGACGTTGTCGATCACCGGCAAGCGTCGGCGACTTCGCCGCCGCCGTCGATCGGACCCATCGTCGTTGCGCACCCTGCCTCCAATGCTACCGCCACCGACCACCATCTTCTCACCGCCCGCATCGGAAGCGCATAGTTTCGAATGATCCACTGACTCTGCCTCGCCGCACCTGTTGCCGCCTGTCGTCCGTCGTCCAACGACAATTCCTGGTTCAAACTACAGAAGCGTGCTGTGGGGTTTTGGATTCTCCGATTGAGATAACCTGGAACGTAATCGATATCTCAATTATTCTCGAAGACTGTGATGGAATCTGTCATTGAAATTTATTTGATTTGCTCACCAGTGTGAACTTAAAATTATAGTGTGACAAATTATTGTTGGGTAATACTACTTGTGAGCATACCCATATTATTGCGTATCCCTAGCTCCGATTTGTTGAAATAAAGTTGCCTTAAATTATTTGATAAAATTACTAGATATTATTTGAGCTTACTTCTAAATATTTAAAATTAATTTACTCATCGGTCCTGTAGTTTCTTTATTATTACATAATTATCATCAGTAAAATTCCAGAACAATATTATGCTCATCTGTTAAATTATTCACTGATATCTAATTAGGATTGCTCACACATATTGTCCCGCATCACTAACTAATTATGATGTAAGAAAGTAAATATAACATCCATTAGCACTAAGCACTACAGAAAGCGGCCTTTGAAATAATTGGCGATTCAGAGAGATTTGATTATAAAATAATTAAGACTGCAAACTTTAATTCTTCTCTACAACCCACAATAGTGGGTGATGCAGAAGTCAAAAATACAGACATATGATAATCAGCACTGCCTACATCAACAAAACCAACAAAGATTTCACAAAGTTGCTACCAAAGTCATTTGTTTTAACACTAGGCGGTTTAAATTCCTGCTTCAGTCCTAAATGTACTATAGCACAACAGTGCAAGGCTTTTCTAATCCCAGCCCTTAATAATATAGGTTAAATCTATGAAGCACAAACACGATAAGGGATACGGGACACGATACGACACAAATATGAAGATATGACAATCTTTCAAAAAATAGGACACGATACTTGTTGGATACGTTAAATAAATATGATTATTTATTTATTAATTTTTGAATAAAAATGAAGCAACCATAAAATTAATTAAACATATGTAACATTCATCTCTCTTTTCAGTAGTTTTTTCTTCACATATTTTATAAACACTTAAAAAAATTGATTGGCAAGTCAATTTAAAGAATTTAAAACAAATAATTATTAACTTAATCAAAACAATTAATAAGTTACAAATAATTAAATGCATACTAAAAATACTAGTCAATTTTCTTTGAATTTTTTTAATAACATTATGCAAATATATAACTGTAGATAAATAGTCAATTTATAAGATTTAAAAATTATGTTATGAATTAAATTAAAAATATTATGAAAAAGATATATATAAGCAATCAATTTAATAATAATTCATATATAAAAAAATAAGATGAATAGAAGATATCTTCGTGTTTATAAGCATAATGGCACATATAAGCAATGCATACTTAAGTATAAAAATGAATTATCAAAAAATGTGAGAATAAACAAGTATACAAAGTAAATCATTGATAAACAAGTAAGACTGAAAAAGAGCATACTTAATAAAGCATTCTCTTGAAGCGTCCCTCGCGTGTCCAGATGTGTCCAATATGTTTTTTATATAATAAAAATTTGGACACAAGTCCAGGAGTGTCCATGCCGTATCGGTGTCTGACACGTGTCCGACACCGCCATGAGACATTGGTAGAAGTGTCCATGCCTCTTAGGGTTAAATCTAACCACATCATTGTGAATGACAAAATATGAAGTTTATGCCTCATTGAAGTGCAATCCTTCAAACTTGATCTTATCAATAACCAAACAATTTTGGAAGAAAATTATAATCTCAATGATAACCTAATAGCATTTTTACTTAAAGCCAAAACTAAACTGAAAATTCTAAGCTCATAGAAAAAGTCACTTCCTGCAATCCTGAACCAAACTAGTAAAACATAGCACCAATTTGATTCCATATAAGAGATCAAATATCATGATGCAATTTACTCAACTGTTTTGGCATCAAGCGGTATAACCCTAAATCCTGAAGGCAGAAGAAAAGCATCATCTGCAAAAGATTCATCAATAGGTGCAAACACGAGCTCAGCACAAGCACCTGGTGCATCTTCATCAACACCACAGCATAGCTGGCAACACAAGAAAAACAGCATAATCAGAACGCATTGAGCAAACTAAACATACAATATAAAATCCTTCATTTACGTCTATAAAACCTGTAATAGATACATGTTCCTTGCTAGAACATCATCCTGGCTGAAGCAATTACTTTCCAACCTTATAACTTCCAATAACTGCAGTACAACATAGTGGGAAAATTAATACGTGGATAACATAGGTCTTGTACCATGGAGACAAGAATAAAGTTCAGTTTTTTATTACCTCATCATGTTTGATTGTCTGGCCAAGAGGAATTGTTACATGACTACCCATAAAGCCAGCAGGTATCGCATAAGGACTGGATCTTAGCAGTGCAGAAGAATAAGCATCAGCACTGCAATCAGCCCACTCAGACCGATGCTCCTGTAGAAATCGAACAAGCAAAGATGGCGCCACATTCTGCAGCAGAAGAACAGCTCAGAAACCTTAATTTGAAAAAAAGAACAAACTCAGCAATTTCATTTTGGGCTTATGTCCTGACATCCACCGACTATTAGAGTTTATACATAACAAAAAATATCAAACATTTCAACATCGTATACACCAAAACAAATAAACATGACCATAACAAAATAATCTGATACAATATTGTTGACATAATGTCACCAAATAAATCAAATAGTGCAGAAAATTAAGAAAAGAAATTAAAAGAAAACAAGAAAATAGGGACACCAGGTTTTTATATTGAAACCGAGTTGGCCCGGGAAAATAACGACACCGTCTTTGCGATTTTAAAAAACCTCTTAAAGAGAAAATGATGTAAATGAGTGTAAGCTTAGATGGAAAAAGTACAAAGCGACGAGACAAGCTTTGGGAAGGAGGAAGCCTAGAGCCGAAGAGTCACCATTAAAGGTCCCATGGAGAGGTTGACAAAATCTGGGCTAAAGTAGGGATAGAGCTTAGAAGGGAAAGTTAAGATCACATCTGAATCAGAATCCTTTGCTCTTTGTTTCTTCTATTTATAGCTTTTGAACCTCATGATTGCCTCAAGCAACTATTGCCCCATACTTGAATTAAATACTATTTTCGACGAAGTCTCCAAGATGATCGGGCTGGATTTGGATGGCGTATGTGGGAACTTAATAGGACTTGCTCAACCTTATGTAGATATGCAATTTTACCCCCTCTCGTTCCATTTATATGGTGGCTTTTTGGTAGGGCTTCTTCAATATTTCACTTAATCTTCTGTTGACTTTTTCCAACTGGGACTTCCAACTATACTTCTAGAATCCTTGCTCAAATCTTGACGCAACACGTTACCCTCCAACGTGTCATGTGCATTAATAAGTCTGCTTGGATTATTGGCAAAAATAACTTTGTAATTGCCATGTGTCAAGGGTTATTGCCTATGAATAGTCAGGATTAGTGGACTAGCATGCACACACTTGCAAGCTCAATATCTCTGCTCAATAAGAGATATGCCTTCAAAAGGCAAAAGTCGTCAAAGCCCTCGGGGACAACTAGTGTTTGAGCAATCCTCTAAGGGTAGGGGTGGTAATGGTGTGAGTTTGGGTCGAGTTGACTAATACCCATACCCATTGCATACTTGTTTCTATCCCAACCCACCCCACCCCACCCCAAATATTATTTCATGATACTTGTACCCGCCCCACTGCACCTGATTCTTTGTCACTCCAACCCCACCTCAGCCCAGCCCCAAGCACATCCATCCTAGACCCACCATCCTCGAGAGATGTAGAGTTGCGGATGGGAGAAGTGGGAGAAGCGGGAGAAGCAAAATGAGGATGTTAGGGTTTGCGAGCGAAGCAGGATCAGGATGAGAGAAGGGGAGGGACTATAGTAAACAGCGGCAGCGACCTGGAGCTCATTGTGGACATCACAATGGACAAACGAACTATCAAGGATGGAGGCGACGAGTGGCAAAGATGTGAGCGGTAGCGAGCTTGAGCTTGGAGGCAATGACGATGCTAATGATGGCGACAACTAGGGCTGCTTATTGGACCGGTTCGACCCGGAACCGGTCCGAAACCGGTCCNATTTTGGACTTTATAACAAGTATTGAACTTCTATAAATAGTATAATTTTTGTAACGATAATTCTTACAATTTTTATCAATTATTTCTTTTCTTCTGCTCTGTGAAAAAAATCTGCAAATACGTTTTAATGGCTTCCCAACGTCGATTCTCTGGCGGTTCTTCCTCAAGTCGCCGAGGGAATGTAGATCCGAAGTACATTACAGAACTCAATCGTCTTCCTTCACTCGGTGAGAACTTTGACGAAACTTCTAAACCTGACCTCGATCTATCTGCGGAACATGATCCTGAGGCAAGTGGAGATGTTAGCACCGGCACTGGCCCGTCAACTCAATCATCAAGTATCTCTAACAAGTCTCGGACGAAACGCAGTAAGGTATGAGAGTTTTTTGATTTACAAATTAAACCGAATAGCAATGCAGAGAGACCTGAATATATCGCTATTTGTAAAATTTGTAAGAATCAATATTCTTACAAACAGGGCGGTACTGGTGGTGGGACTGGTACATTTAAGAAGCACCTAGTTAGATTTTATAAGTTTGATGAAAAAATTTGTCAACCTACTATTATAAAGCCAACCCAAACACAACTCAATCCATAAAGTGGATCTAGGCCGTGAGCATTTAGGAATGATACAGCACATCGAGGTTTAGTTCGGTTTGTAGTACGAATTGAACAGCCGTTTACTATATGTGAAAAAGAGGGATTTTTAGAATATATTGTTCAATATTTACAGCCTCAATATACCCGTATTTCTAGGCATACACTTAAAAAAGATTGTATGTCAATGTACGATGAATATAGGAAATCTCTTATCGAACACCTCAGTAATATTAGTTGTAGGGTTAGTTTAACATCCGATATTTGTACTAGTATTACTGGCGCGAGTTATTTAGCTGTTACTTGTCATTGGATAGATGGACAGTGGGGAATGCAGAAAGGGATATTATCTCTAGATGTATTAGATGAGGCTCATACGGGTTCAACCATTTTTTCTTACATTCGCAATGTTTGTAAAATTTATGGTATAGAAAATAAAATTTTTAGTATTACTTTGGATAATGCCTCGAATAATAATTCTGCAGTTAATTTTTTACAGCAATTTTTAAGGCTTCCTCTTTATGGTTCTCTTTTTCATGTTAGATGTGCATGTCATATAATTAACTTATGTGTTTCTACTGCTTTTAATTCCGAACATTTAATTATCGATAAATTTAAGCATAATGCAAAATGGATTCGTTTAAATTCAAATGTTAGGCGTGAATGGAAACGTGTTTGCGTAAGTGCTGGAATAAATTGTGTAAAATTTCCATTACCTGTAAAAACTAAATGGAATTCACTCCATCGTTTGTTCGAATCACTTTTACCGTACGAAGATTTGCTAACTGCTTTTTACAATTCATATACACTCAATCATGATCTTCAATTACATTCTTATGATTAGATTTTTTTAAAAAAGATTTTTGAATTATTGTCCATTTTTAAGGAGTCTATTGAAAATTTTTCAGGTTGTTATTATCCAACTTCATCTATTTTTCTGCCTTATATTTTTCAAATGTTTCAAAAATTTGTAGAGTTTAGATCAGATCCAATTCTAAAAATTTTTGTTGCTGACATGGAATTAAAATTTAGAAAATATTGGGAAAAAATTTCACTTTTATATTCAATAGCTGCTATTCTTGATCCTCGTCAGGGAACCGAAGCTATTGAAGCTTTTTACGCGAAATATTATGATTTCTTGGGGAGTAATACTGATGCCCAAAAAGCATCAGTTTTTACAACTCTCCAAGAGTTGTTTTCTCTTTATTACAGTGAGCAGATTGCGAGCAGGAATGTGGAGCAAGTGAAAATACAAACAGCAACAAAGAAAAAGCCCGGCATTTTCAACATTCTTAAATCGGCGGCGGCAAAAAGATCTGTTGCTACAGATAAGGGAAAAGCAACTATTGG
>JAEMOT010001699.1:66722-104596 GCA_019297695.1 Apostasia ramifera | reverse complement strand
TATATTTTTTTATAAAATGTATAAATAAATATATTTTTTAATTAATTTATCTGATTGACCCGACCCGACCCAATTATCTGGATCCGGACCGGACTCGGACCGGATCCAAGGCCACCTAACCGGTTTCGGACCGGATCCGGAACCGGTTGGAACCGGACCGGACCGGTTCCAGGTCCAACCGGACCGGACCGGTTCCAGGTCCAACCGGACCGGACCGGTTCCAGATCCAACCGGACTTGGAACCGGTGGAACCGGACTGGAACCGGTCCGGTTCGGTCCGGTAACCAGCCCTAGCAACAACATCATGAGCGGCAAAGAACTAGGCTGTGGCTCCACCCATGTTGATGGTCCCACCGATAACGAAGGCGACCTTTCTGCTGAGCCCAAGCATGGCAGCCATGACTGAAATGGATCAAGAACCCTTGAGAAGGTCTCTTGAAGGACAGAATGTTCGCCTTTTAGTGTTTTTCACTTCTCCATTTTGTCGACTTTTGCATCTTAAGCTCTTACATTCTTTATGGCGTTGGCATCTTCAAGATAGATCTTGCCTGTAGCTCACATTTCAATCCATGTCTTTAACATGCTCTCTATAAGGAGTTGTGAGGAGGCTATCAATGAATATCATCATTGACTAGTCATCAGTAGTCTCCTTTTTGATGTTCAACTTAAAGAATTGGTCAACGTAATCTCGCATTGACTTGTTGGATCTTTGCTTGATTTACGACATCTTGTTCAAGTAGTAGATTTCGAGGTAGCAAATTTTGCCATGAATTTCTAGATTAACTGCTCAAAGTTCTGGTTAAGAGTGGATGTAGAGTTGAATTGATCAAGATCAATGATGAGGGGATTAGGCATGGAAAGGGTTAGATGGTGGACAGATGGATGCACAATTTGGAGTGCCAGCCATGAAATTTGCTATGCCTAGAAACATTTGGTCAAAAAGCATCTGTAGTGAAGTTACGATCTCACGTTAGGGCAACAAATTTGTTATTGTAAAATTTCACCAAACAATTCACAAATCAAACAATGCAGATAAATAAGAAAAAGAACTTAGAGAAAACAAGAAAATATAAATTACTTGGAAACTATGTTAGTCTAGGAAAACCACAACATTGTCTTGACAGTTTCAAAGATCTATTGTAAAAGAAAATGAAATAAAACAGTGAAAACTTACGTGGAAAAGATACAAAGTCAAAAGCCAGGTTGGAGCTTAGAGGGAAGGGTTATATCGTGTTTGGTTTAGAACCCTTTGCTCTCAGTTACTTCTATATATACCCTTTTATCATCATTAAATACTTCTGGCAGAGACTCCTAGATGATCTAGCTAGATTTACGATATGCGTAAGACATTTATTGGGACTTACTGGATCCTGCACAATTTTGCCACTTGACTTGACTGTTGAGCTTCCTGAGAGGCCAATGTCAAACCACAAATGCAGTCTAACTTGGACTTTTCGGCTAGAGCTCGATGACCACAATTGGGTTGACCTTTGCTTCTATATTAATAGTAAGCACCTTTGATAAATGTCAAGTTATTTCCATCTTCCATTCCCAGTTCAATGGTGGCCAGTCATGTGTATTGTCAAAATTCTTACTTAAATCTTGGTGCAAAAAATATTGCTAGCAAATTCTTTTGAAAGGTAATTTCTTTTTCTTGTATCATTTGAATGATGTGGTGTACACAATTATTTAAGTATAACATTCCGTGTGTGCTAATTTTCCAAGCCAATAACAACTATCTGTCTGCCACTAGCCTTGTTTGGTTTGAGCCTTCAAAATCCTCTTATCAATTTTTTTAGATTTATTTCACATCAAGTATAAATTTTAACATAAAAAATTAACTTTTTCACCACATACATAAATCTCAACATTAAAAATCAACTTTATTTCACATTTTACATAACTTTTAATATTAAAATATTTTTTTTCCCTATCATACATAAATACCAACACATTTCCTCCCTCAAGCCCAAAAAACAATCTAAACAAATGAGGGCAACGCAGGTTAGTATTTCCCAGTTATACCACAATAGACAATGAAGGTGTAAAATACTATATTTACCCATTCTATGTCTACAATATATGCATATATAGATAGTCACTCAATTATGTCTTTGTAGAGAGGTTTAATATGGCATGTATGTAAATAAATCTAGCTGAACAGTCTGTAATCATAAAGACCTGAAGCAGCATGGAAGCTTTTGCACATATGACACCACCTCTAAGGGAAGAAAACATAGCAAAACTGGAATGACTACCAAAAAGCTTATTAGGAGTTGAGTTAACAGTTATAGTCACATCCTCTAGGCCATCACTTCCCATTAACGACCAGCCATCATCAGCAAACCCATTTATAGCATCATTGAAACCCCTGCCAGTAAGTGAATGAGGATCAAACAAACTTTAAAAAATATATATATAATCAGTTGAGGCAAGAAGAAAAAAAGCTCACCGGCTCATCCTCTGGCTGAAAATCCTCAATGCTGCAGGTTGTCGTTCCCCAACAAAGAAAATTTCACCATTAGTTTCCTGTTCAATCTGTCTGATATGACGGAGAGCCTGGAGAATGGGAGAAAAAGAGTAACAATATCAAAGTTGAATCGAGAAGAAAGATCAGCAAGTGAAAAACTTACAGCAATGGTCATCTTTTGAGCTAGGGATTCAGGCGAATCATACAAAGTTCTAAGAACCTCAGGCACATTCGAAGCCTGAGCAATTACAGTTTTATCAGAGAGCAATTTTTCGTAACTCCAAAATAACAAAAGAAGAAAAAAGACAAAAAGCAATATTATATACAACAACAACAACAACCAAGCCTTAATCCCACTAGGTGGGGTCGGCTACATGAAACATTTGTTTCCATTGCGCTCTATAAATTAACAAATCTTTATCTAGGTCAAAAAAATAATATTATATATTAAACTTTTAAAATTAAGTATATACAAAAATAACACAAAGAAATTAGTTACCACAAAAATAACAACTTAGTTAACTTCCTTCACAGGTTCTAAGAGTATGATGCTTTGGACTTTATTTATTAATATTGCTATAGTTAATATGTAAGTGCTTATGATGACAGACAATTGATTTGTAGTAACAATTGGCAGAAACATTAATGAAAATCATAGATAATTAACTCCATAAACAAAACGCAAAACATACAATTCTTAGAAATTTCAGAGGTTAACCAGAGTGTTTTCGTAATTTATAATATAAATATATTTAACAGACAGAACTAGTAGACTTTGAGTGGACATGTGTGATATTCTCTTTTGCAATAATGTATATAATTACCCTTTGAAACTCACATCCAAGTCAACATGATCAACAATGTGAATCATCGAACCACCACCATCACATGGACGAATAAGACAACCACTTGGAAGCATCTCAGCTCTGACAAAATTATTTGTAGGTGGTCCAACTGGGCCACCAGTTGAAGGAGTCAGAGATCTCTCACAGATCTGCAAACCGACTTGTGAGATTCCAATTTCCAATAACAAAAAAAACAATCTACAAATAAAGAAAACAGAATAATTAAAACCTATAAAGCACGAGTACGATATGACGATACGAATACGATACGATACGGATACGATAATATGATAAACATAAAAAAGTAGCATACGGATACATCAGGATACGACTGTTATATATATATGGATAATATGTTATATTCTCATATTTAAGGTAAAATTCTATAGCAAATGAGACTAACTTATACAACTTGTTGCTATAAATTTCAAAAACATCTTTTAAATTTTTTTCAAATTAACTATATTTTTTTCAAATATTTTTTATATTACTTTAAGCAAAATTATGGATAATTTAATTTAAAAAAACATCTTTTAACCACTGAATTTCAAAAAAATTTAAATTTAAAATAATATCATAAAATTTGCTTAATTACTTTCCAACCTATCAGAGTTTTTATATGAAATAAGAGCTTAAATATATATCAGTAAATTAGTTTCAATTTCAATTTAAATTTGATTCAAATCAATTAGCTTAATACAAATAATTAATGATACAGATGTTGTGACATAAACTAAAATATATTGACTTGATTAAAGTATATATATGTTCTCTCTTCAAGTCTCTTACTAAATAAATAAAAAAATAAAAAGACTAAAGTCTTATATTTTTCGCAATATGAGCTGATTAAAGTTTTATGTTTTTCGCAATATGAGCTTGATTAAAGTTTTATGTTTTTTGCAATATAAGCTTGATTAAAGTAAAAAAAAAATGTGATATAAAAGTAGATGGCACAGCTGCTTGCAAATATCAAATCTTTTTTTATTGCCGAAACACTAGCGTGTATAAAACATTTTGCGATCCCGATTGCGTAGCTCAGTATATCTCTCTCAATTTTAACGTTCAAATCTATGCATAAGTTGTTCTTTATATATGAAATATTTTTTATCGTGTGGGCTGAACCAACTATTTTAACATTTTTTTTTTAATTAAAAGTATCGGAAAGTATCAAATAAGTATCGAGAAAGTATTGGAAAGGTATCGGGGAAGTATCAGATTTTTAAAAAATAAAAATAAAATTGATACATCACGTGGCGCATCGGATACGTATCGGTGAAGTATCGGGGAGTATCGGTATCTGATACGAATACGATACGGATACGTAAGATTTCATAAAATATCGGTACTTCATAAATTAAAATTGTAGATAGATATGAAGCACAGAGGTGTGCCTGTGAAAGACATGTATATGCAATGAAATAGAGGACCTTGTCATGTCATTCACAATCCATGATATAAAAACTTCACAAAACTCATGGCCACTTTGTAAGGCTAGTGTTCAATCCAGGTCAAGTAAGTTTGTATCAACTTGAACCCAAAATTTTGAGTTTTCAGTTGATAAATACTTGTTATATTATGAATAAATTTTCGAGTAGATTCGAGCTCAGATATTAACCTTACATCTTAAACTAAACCCTGTAAAACATAATATACTTTGTATTTGAATATTTTTGCATGCTTGTCCATGAATATGTATCTGCACTTATACCAAGGTATATCAAATAGTTTGTGACATGTGCATGAGTTATAAAGAATGCATTTTAGATTAACATATACACTATGCAAATATATCTAGTTGAGCTGCATTGATTGCATTTTGAACAAGATCACTTCACGTATAAACACATATTTGCACTGATAGATTTGGATTTAATTCATTAAAATAAACTTACCACCAGGCTGCCATCTTCCAACCTAGTAGTGTATCTAAGCAACCAAAAATCACGTGCCGAGGCCAAAGTAGTAGGTGCGTAGGTCTGATAAAGAAGTAATACATGAAATTGGAAGTGAAGGCCATACAGAAAAGGCTAAACAACACAATAAGGAAGGAACCTGCATGTATACGAGTTCAATATTTCCACCATTTCCTGCAGGGATAACTGTAAGCACATCAATGGATCGACAATCACGATACCAAGTTAAACGGTCTTTGAGGATCTCCACAACCTAAAAGAAGGTAGCACATGAATATTCAATTCTCTGTTAATTTTTTCGGTATGATATACCTTCTGAAAAAGACAGATTTACCAGCCTTAGGCCGGCATCAAGTTAATCAAGAGAGTCAGCCTCAAATTGAAATTAAAATTTCCCATTACGATTCAAGTTAGGTTCGAGTCACATAACCTTTGTTCAATTCTGAGAAGGTTTGAGATGATATGAGTGGAGTTATCGGACATATAACATAGAATTAACCACATTAATATAGTATACAAGATACAATAATAACAGTATCAAATAAGCAGATATTGTGCTTGAATGTGTACCTTAATCCCTTTAGCATACACACTTAACAACACAAATAGTTATATAATACATCATATACACATAATAAACTCCAGATGCATACAATTTATGAATATAGAGTCAACTTAATGTGGGTTGCTTTTAGTGGGAAGAAAATTGGGGAACTATCAAATCAATTACAATTCAATTAATTATCAAGTTCCAAGTTGCAAACACAACTGGCAGCCCAACACCAGCAAAAACTAATGCCATGCTCAAAACTTTCAACAATTCTGCTATCACTAGTTCTAACTTTTTTTTGGTAGAAAAACTCTCTGAAGACAATATCATACCTTTGTGGGTTCTAAACTCACAAGACCACAGGCTCGAGCTGCTACTCCACTGCAATTGTGAGAAACAGCAATGATTCCAATTGAATCCGGACCAGGCTGTTACCATATAATAACTTTGTTAACAGTTGATCTCTACCCAAACATTGAAATCAAAGTCAACAACCACATACCTTCATCCCAACCATCTGTACCCAATCAATAGCAGTTCCTGTGGCTTTTGACATAAACTCTGCCAATGTCTCCTCAGCAATTGTGAGCAAACTGGGAAAAATAAGCAGAATACTAAAAACAACACAAGAAAGTTCAGCATATACATGCAATAGCAGTATATTATCGGCGCAATTAAGCAAACGAACAATGCGTACTAAATTCCAAATTGTACAATTTACATAACTTAAATCCAAACAATTTTAAACAACATAAGAATAATATCTCAGCTAACTTCAGTCACAAATATGCTAAAAATACACTGTTGTGTTTTTAGACTGTCAAGTTACTTTTGGATATTTTCACATATTTAAGTACACATTGTTTCTACAATGGTAATAGCTTGTGAACAATAAATTAGCACAAGAAATTACTACACATCAAAATAGCAAGACAGAATAGTCAGGCCCACTACGGAATAAGCTAAGCTCACAAACATCGTTGGTTTTTAATGAGTTCAATAGAGAAGAGAAATCTGTGTAGCGGAAAGATCATGGTTTTTTAATAAATCAATGTAGCCTACTACAAGTGTTTTCTTCATCTTCTTTTTCTCCCCATTATCTTTGTAGTTTTAAAAACATCATTATGTTATATATTAAGTAACAATACGTGGTGTTTTCCAATCCCAGTGGGAAAAATCTTGCCTAGGTACCAAGGGCCTTAGATTAGAACCACACTACCATCACAATTTCCAAATGGTGTGAGAGAAATTGCAGTGTTCAAGGTAAAAAAACAAATCTTTAAATATATATATATATATATTAAGTAACAGTACTTGATTGATTATTAATAACATCTTTAGTTGTGTTAATGTATGGAATTTTTCCTAAGTGATATTCATTACCAATCTGGGTTGTTCGCATCCTTTGGTGGATGCCGTGATGTTAGGTTTCGCTTCTGACGGTGGCGACCACTTGTCACCACAGATTCACAGCTTGTATCTGTGGTAGGGACAGTTGCCTGTTAAAAAAAAATTAGCTTAGAAATAATACAAAGATTACAAATGTGCGACAATGATTGATAGAATCTAAATCAAATTCGGTATCACAGGTTTAGAATACTACCTACTAAACATTAAAAAGATCAATAGATATATTGCAAGAAAACAAAATTACAACTACGACAAATTTTTAAGGCTGAGTTCAAGTGAGCTGGCCTCAACTAAAAATCAAAGTTTAAATTTCTAAGGATCAAAGTCTTCTATTTTTCAGTAAATTCAAAATTGAGTTACTAGCCTTATATTTTTGAATCAATATTTAATCATAAAAATTACTGATTATACATAAATAAAAATAAAAATATTACATGTATATTTTTGCCTTATTGTATTTCATATATACTCACCACAAAACAAATATACACATACATATCAAATGCATGTGTGTGTATACACAGACAATAAGAGCCTATATTAATATGCCTACGTATGTGTCAGTCAGACAAGTTAAATCAATTATATTCCAAGTGAGTTAAATTCAAGTCACAAGAAAAGCTAGTTGACTCCAACCAAGCAAAATTCAAGTGATTATCAAGAAGGTTCTGAGTTTCTTTTTTTTTTTGAAGATTTTGTTTTTTAAGGTAATGGTTCTGAGTTTCAAACATTCTTGACATCCTCTCTGCTAATTTCCAAGAATTAAAGAAGAAAGGATAAAGAAGTGAAAGATATTTCCAGCAGTAAGCATTGTTGTTGTTGATGTTGCCATAAGCAGGCTAACCTAACTGTCCACTTACATTGTGAACTTGCTGACGCATGAAGCCATTCTCATGAACAAGCTGGGAAACCTGCTTCAGCAAACGGTCATTTTCCTCCATCAGTAACTTGTTCATGGCTGTCAGTTTTCTGTTAACAGTCTGGAGACGAGAGGCCTCCTTCCTTTGCTTCTCCCGGCATCTAGAAAGCCCAAATATTTACCACATTAGCAATGAACTCGTGCAAATAGCAGGTTTACGAAGTTATATATTACAATAAAATAACAGTGTAAATATTTTGGTGTGAAGACATATTCCAAACTCAATAAGGCCATTAACAAGCCAAGTGTGAATGTATTTTGGTGAAGGAAAAGCACCAGAGAAACAAAACCCAGTTTGAGAAGAGGGTGAAAACAAAAAAGATTGAGGTAGAGTTCCTCTTCAAGGAAAACAAATCTGATTCAAAAAGTTCAACAGAAATCATCATTAATGCAAATTAAAGACTTATTAGTCACAGTTGAAAGACCATAAAAAGTAGGGCCTTTGTGGGTCAAAAGCAGAATAAATTGATAACCTGCATGATATTTACTACCATAAACTGACAAGTCCTCAGGAAAAAAGGAAAAACGTTCCCAAAGAGCGTAGCAACTGAGCGATATGGTAAAAAGCCAAAATCTAAGCAGAAACATCCCAAGAACGCTGACCAGAAACAGAAGAAAAACAGCATACGCAGTAGAAAGAGAATGCAACCCATTCTCGAAATACAAAGAATCCATTCATCATAAATGGCCAGGAATTAAAGCAATACCTCCAAAGTCCAAAGCCATCATCAACCACTCTGGAGCAACATATTGCATGAATTAATATGGAAACTAATTACTGCAATAAAAGCCAGCACTAATGGATTGCCCATTACCACAAAAATCAGAAGGGACAAAAGTAAATTATACCCGGAAAATCTGCAGTAATCCTCCTTCTTAAATTGAAAAAACCACAAAATCATACCAAATAAAGCTAGCGAGAGTGATAGAGACGGAGCATTGAATCTCACGGAAGATCATCTCAACAACAAAGAAAAGCAGGCGAAAAGCCAAGATTATCATTACCAAGTATAGACACAATGTCGAGAATCCAAGCAAGACCGCATGAAAAAACAAAATTAGTTCCCAGATGAGCAAACCCAAGACAACGAAACCAAGATCTGACCATCTTACCTGCGGTTCTGGAACCACACCTTGATCTGCTTCGGCTCGATGTTAACGAGTGTTGGGCTCTCCCGGATAAGCTGCTGCCGCCGCAAGGAGCTCGGCTTGGGGCACTGGCTGTAAACCCTCTCGAGCGCCTCCACCTGCTCCGGCGTGTACCTTACGTACTTCCCCGCTTCCGTCAGCAGCTTCCTTGCCTCCTTCCCGCTTACCACGACCGCCATCTCCCAAAAGAACAACCTACTAGTCCCTGCCTGATCCCCTTCCGTATTCTTTCCCCCGATTTCTCGACTTCTTCAGTTGCGCATCTCCCTCCGGCATTAGCAGCATTGCTCAGCGCTCACCACCGGAATCAACGATAACTACGACTCGGAGAGAAAACCTAGCCCTAGCTTAACTTCGTCGAGCATCCCTTGAAGAGGACGAAGGTGAAGTAGAGCTTGAGAGAGAGAGAGAGAGAGAGAGAGAGAAAAATGGGGGAGGCGAAGACTGCTCTGCTCCGCTCCGCCTTTCTGCAGTTTAGCGTTAATATTTCGACAGCATAATTTTGGTAAATTACTGAAAAGTCCCTACTGTTTATTTATAATTATATTTTAATTCATATTTTGTAAAATTTCCACTTTGATTTTTAAATAAAACTTTAAATGACTATTAGGTTCCTGCTTTATTTTTAAGTTTTTTTAAATTACAAAAAATTTAGTAATAATCTTTTTAAGATTCAGTGCCAAATACAATTATCAAAAAAATTATACAAATATATCAATAATTTATAAAAAAAAAAATATTAATTTACTTTTAAATAATTATTAGATTCAGCTGATCGAATATTCAGCCAATCAATTAAAAAAAACACATCAAATAGTGGGGCTCACTCACTATTGATGTAAAACTCATTTATTAATTGATAAAATAATTCAGTCAATCGAACACAATAAAAATTTTTTATTTTTTCTTTCAATCATTGCTTTTTTATTGCTGCCCTGTAGATTTTTTTTTATTTTATAAAGGTTATAGTTGTCTTTTTATAAGTTAATACAATCAGCTTTAAAATTAGCACATATATATATATATCTTAATTTTTTATCAATAAAATAATCATAATATTGAGCATAAATAAATAAACATTAAAATCTTATATTATAAATAATAAAATAATTCAAAATTCAAAAAACATGAAAATTTGAATTTGAATTTGAATAAAGATCAATACAAATTATTTTTGGTAGTAATTTGAGCTGGAACTCAACTTCCGAGTTCATTTAGGCCTCATTTGCTTCGAAGATTAAATTTTCGATAAAAAAAAAATTATCTCATAAATTTAATAAAAAAAAAATTTAATTTAATATTGAGAAATATGTAAAATGTAAAATAAAATTAATTCTAATATTTATATTTGTGTTGGATGTGAAATAAATTTAATTTTTATAGTTAAAATTTTCGACGAACTGAAAAAAAAAAGCTCAAATCAAACGAGCCAGTAAAGTTCAAGCCTACACTAGCAGGAGTGATAACGATTTAAATTTGAGGTGAGTCACACGTAGCTCAAGTTCAGCGCATGGACTTATAAATCGATTTGAACTGGCGACACTTAACTACCATTTGAGGTCGAGTCAGCTTGTTTCGAGTAGTATTCAATATTGTGTTTGCTCGAACCTTAATCGAGCTCTCAAATCCGACAATATAACGATAATTATTCGAACAAATTTAAGCAACACTCATTTGGTTTCACATTTTAGTCGTTCATATTCAACAACTTCTCAACATAGATGATAATCGATACTTATTACACTTCTAATAAAATAATAATAAATAAATTATATTATTTTAATTTTAAAATAATTTTAAGCAATGTTCAATTTGAATCGATCTGATTTGACCGTAACTCAAAACCGATTTGATAAAATTGTAAATTTGGTTCATGGCTCACCTTATTAAACTCTACTCGAATTTGATGCAAGCCAAATATCGATCCAAATATCAATTATCAATCTTTAAACTAAACTCCGACCCCTAAGTTAGGATTGTAACTTATAAACGAGCCAAGTTCGAGTAAGCTAGTGCTAATTAGAACTCAAATTTTTCGAGTCCAACTCAACTTAAACTTTAAATTTTTTTTTTATTCGAGCTAACTAGATTTCAAATTATTCAAGCTAGTGCCACTTCGAAATAGATTATATTTCTATATTTTAGGAAGTATTTATAATGCATAGAAATATTTTAAAAATGTATGTAAATATAAATACATATTTATATATTTATCAAATAATCTGTTTTAAGATAATTCGAGTTAACGTTAACTAAAACTCGACTCAAAATAGCGATCGGGTGTAAGTTGTCGCCCAAAATTCAACTTGAAATCATTTAAATCAAGCACATGAACTTGAGTTTGAAGCAAGTTTAAAGTTTTATAAATATAGCTTGGACTTCTTTTTTTTATTCCCTGGTGGCTAAGAGTGTTAATATAGATCGAAGATCGAAAATCGATCGAAAAATAAATCGATTTTAGATCGAATCGAAATCGAGTCGATCTAAATGAGCTGACTAATGAGCTAAAAGTTCGGCTCGGTAATAATTTTAAGTCGATTTTGAGCCGGAGTAGGCTCGGCTCGATCCAGCTCGAAATTGGCTCAAATTAAAATATATTTATATTATAATATGTATATAATATATATTAAATATAATATATATGTTATATAATATATATATATTATAAACCGAGCCGATCTCGAGTCAGATCGAGTCAAGCTTACCCGGCTTGAGATCGACTTAAAAAAAATTGAGATTTGATTCATTTTCGAGACGGCTCGAAAATGAATCGAAATCGGCTCAAATCGGCTCGAAGTCGAACCCAATCGAGCTCGAGTCAATTTCGAGTCGATCAAAATGTAATCAATCCAATTTTGAGCCGGTATCAGCTCTTACGGATAGGTAACGGCCCTACCGACAGCTTCACAAATTAGTTTTTAAAGTTTTCATTGCATTTCAATAATAATTTTATCTATTAATTAAAGGGGGATTTACATACAGGACATTGAATTCATCACAAATTATGCATTTCACCATTGTTTAATAAATATTACACATATCACACTTTACTTATGAGTTTTACATTTCTATTATAACAATAGCCAATATAAGCAGAATGTGATATGCGTAATATTTACTAAACGATGGTGAAATGCGTAATTTGTGATGAATTCAATATCCTGTATGTAAATCCCCCTTAATTTAAATGCATCATTCAAAACTGAACGATGCACACAATCATTCCATAAATTTATTATCCAAAAGACTTACAATCTTTGGGCTATTTCGTGGGAGATATCTAGCATTACTTTTGTTAGTTTCAGAATTTCATATGTGGCGTGTATGGCTAAAGAGGGTAAAGAGTGATCATCGGTGATGCTTATTAGAAAAGAATTACTAAAGCAAAGTATAGCTCATGGTAGGCTTTTAAATTGATAAATAGTAGTGAGAGAGAAACAAAAATTAATCGTTTTATATCAGAAAAGGAGAGAAGATCCTGAATTATATAAGTATATAATATAATCGCAAATAATAGAGGAATATTTTGGGAAAAAAATATGTGACTAATGATGAAAACTCCACAATTAAGCATGTTTATGTTGAAGTAGTACTGAGATGGGTGACCTCCTGTAAAGTATTCAAGTTATGTAATTCCTTAAAGCTAAAACGAATAATACTTTTGCATTAAATCATGAGATATTACAAGATAGTATCAAAGCCGACCTCCCACAACACAATATAGTCTAAGGATGAACCAGCCGGAAGCTGGTAAGCTTGTGATGCTAGTGGCTTAAGCGGGCATACAGTGAGCGTCGGATGATGTTCCGAGCGAAAGAAATTGCTAGAGTAAAATATAGCTCCTAGTAGACTTCTAAGTCAAAAAATAATAGTAAGAGGGCATAAGAATGAAACGTTTTACATCAAAAAGTAAAAGGAAATCCTAAATTATAAAACTATATAATGTGATAATAAATGATGGAGGCACGTTTTGGAGGAAAACAATGAGGCTAATTATAGAAAACTCTATTTTAAGTATGTTTAAGATGAAATAGTATTACAATAGGTAACCTCTTGGGAAATACTGAAGTCATATAATTTTTTAAAATCAAAATAAATAATACTACTATATTTCAATCACGTGACATTACACTAAAGGTTTTCATGAATTATAATTTTTTAATAGAATAAATTACTCTTAAATTAATACAATACTTTAAATTAGTTTATAAATTTTAAAATTTGTTATGCATAGTCCCAAGGCTAATAGAGTGCTTTAAACTAGTTTATGAATATTGAAATCTTTCATGTAGATCATTGAGGTTGATAGGATGCTTCAAACTAGTTCCTTAAATTTTATTTCTTGAGAAAAAATGTGAGGGACTAGTTTGAGCGCCCTATCAACCTCAAATATTCGAGTAAATTTCAAAATTCATGAATAAATTTAAAGTATTTTATCAATTTAAGCATCGACGTGAAATATTTAAAATTTATGAATCGTTTCGAAGAATCCTATCAACTTCAAAACCAAGAAGTAATTAATTCTTTTTAAATATTTATTTATATATACTTTTCATTCTAGATCCTAATCAATGCATCAAATAAAGATGCTTACTCTTCATTTTCAAAGCCCTTTGCCTCCACCTTCTTGCCACTACCTAACTATGGGTCCTCAAATTTATTAACTATGAAATATGGAATCTAAAGATAAGGGTGGCATCGAGTCGAGTTCGAGCGAGTTTCAGTATACTCAAACTCGAAAATTTCGATTTCAATGAGACTCGAAATCGACTCGAACTCGAATCATTTCGAGTCGAGTCAGCTCAACTCGATTTAACTCGAGTTCGAGTCGATTTCGAATCGATTTCAGTTTTTGAATAAATTTAAATTACATAATGAAAAAACACATTTAAAATAGTTACACTTTAACTAATTTTTTTTTTTTCTTTTTTCAATTTTCAATGTGCCACTCTTTCATAATATAATAAAAAAAATTAATAAATAATTTTATTTCGAGTAAGCTCGATTTTTTTCGAACAAATCAAGCCAAACTCGAAATCGACTCGAAATAATTTCGAGTACACTGAATAGCTCAAAACTCGACTCGAAATGACTCGAATCAGTTTCGAATCGAATTTTTTATCGAGCGAGTTTCGAGCGATTTTCAACTTTCGAATAAAATTGCCAACCCTATCTAAAGCTAGATTAGGGTGCATTAGACTTTTAGAACAAATTAATGGGAAGAAGGGTCAAAACTTAGCTTTATTTAAGTGATAATATTAAAAAATCATTAAGGTCCTATCACTAAAACAAGTGGTTAAGTGTGCCCTTTATTAAGCCACCTAAGGCGGTTTTTTTTATATATTGAAGCCGCCTAAAATTTAACTCCTGTTTATTTGACAATTAAAAATTACTTTAATTTAATTTTAAATAGGCTTATCACATTATACATAAAATTAAATATTAAAAATTAATTTTATTTCATATTCTACACACATTACTAAAATAATAATTAACTTATATAGCATCCCTAACATATCCCAACATAATAATTAATTTTAGAGCAAATTACATTTAGGTTCCTAAATTTAACGCTTAATATCGCGCAGGTCCATGTTTTTAAAATTATAACATTGGGATCCCTAAGTTTTAATAAATTATCAAATGAGACTTTTTTATTTAAATTTTTTAAAATTACCGTTTTACCGCTGTCATTCTCTCTCTCCTGCCGATATGGCGCACGCAGGCGGNCGCCGGCAGGTCGCGCGGCCGCAGCCCACGAGCGTGCGCCGGATCGGGAGGAGAGAGAGAGACGGATAAAACAGTAATTTTAAAAAATTTTAATTATAAAAAAATAAAAAAAAAACCTATTTGATATTTTATTAAAACTCAGGGATCCCGATGTTATAATTTTGAGAACGTAGACCTGCGCGATATTAAGCGTTAAACTCAAGGACCTGGGCGTATTTGCCCTTAATTTTATATCACACTCTTCACATATACCAACACAATAATTAATTTTATTTCACATTATTCATAATTTTTAATAAAAAAAATTTTGTTCAAATTTAATTTTAATCTTATTAAATTAAATCTTATAAACAAACAGATCTTTGATCATATATTAAAGAAAACAAAAGCCAATTGTCACTAGCACTGACAATTGCACATTAGCAAAAAAATTAAATAATAAGATGTATTAAAAATATTTATATGTAAGCATTATAAACTTCATATATCACAAAAGGTGCCAAATCAATCTCATTAATTTCTAGAAGAAGATTTCTTCATATGTTTTATCAAAAAATTTTGATCATACATCACTTGAACATCATCTCCAATTTAAATTTTGGACAAAGTATTATTTATTTGACAAGAATATATAAAGCCACTTTTTGATAATAAAAAATAAAGTATACCATGACCAATAACTGAAGAGGAAAGTGATTATTGGTGTTGTTCCAAAATAAAAAAAATAACTGGAGCAACGAGCGGATCTTAAAAGGCGTTTAATTTAGATAATGAGTGGTGAGAAGGTCACAGGAATAAATCATACTACATCGGAAAAGAAATAAGAACTCTTGAGTTATATAAGAAAATTATGTGATATCAAATGATAGAAATAATTTTTGAGAAAACTCTTAAGACTAATGACGAGAAATTTCTACAGACAAGTGTGACCAAATTTGAGTAGTACTATAATGATTAAACTCCTTGAAAATAGCCGAGTTAAATCATAAGATATTATAATAAAGTACCAAATTTGACCTCCCGCACTAGAATATAGTTTGAGAACAAACTAAGTAAAGCGATGGGCCTATGATGACCTATGGTTGAAAAAAGTAAGAAGTAATCATCGAGTGTTATCGTAAGAGAGTGGAATTATTAGAACAAAAATCGACTCCTGACAAGCTTCTAAGCAGGGTAACGAAAAATAAAAAAAAAAGCACAAGAATAAATCGTATTACATCAAAATAAATTTAATTTTTATAGTTAATTTTAATATCAAAAAAAATTATTTTAATATTAAAATATATATAATATGTGAAATAAATTAATTTTAATATTTATATTTGTACTGAATGTGAAATAAAACTAATTTTTATAGTTAAAATTTATATTGAGTTAAAAACATATCTCAAATCAAACTAAGTCTAAGAGCGATTTAGTTTTCAACATTAAAGCAACATAAATATTTTTAGTTATTTTTTTCACGCAAAAGTTTTGGCTTTTTATTTCACTCCTTTCTATTCTTCATTGTTCGTCCACTCGGAAAAATCATGTTCATTTGATTAACAGAAAAAAATCGTCTCAACAGCAATATTAAGATTTTGATGTTTATGTATTTAAAAAAAATGATATCTAAAATGTGGGATTATTTATGTAATTGGCCCCCACTGTCATGGTTAGCTAAGAAGTAAAGTGCCTCACAATAATGTTCATCTTTAGAGAAAGTTTTAATAGTAATAAAGTCCTTAATTAAATCTTTTTAATTTTTAAATTAATTAAATAAATTTTCTAATTTGAAATAAAATATAAATATGTTCTTTATTATTAATTAAAATATTTAATATAAAATATTATTTTTAATTAATATATTAATATCAGCTTTATCTTCAATTAAAATATTAATTTAACCTATAAATGAGTTAAATTAATCTATTAGTTAAAAAAAATTCTATTACATTTTTTTATTAATATCAAAGAATATATTTGCACATTATCTTAAACAAGAAGATTTGTTTAATTAATTTAAAAATTAAAAAGAACTGAACACATAGGACTAAAAGTAGAGAAATCAAGTTACCCTTAACCTTACAAAAATTAAACCTGGATCCCTATGGTCAAATAACACTTTTATACAGCTCTTTTTAAAAAAAAAAAACTAGGGATGACAATTTAGATCCGCCTCATAGAGCTCTACTCGCACCCGGCTACAATTGGGGCAGTTTGTTTTCCTAAAAAAAAGCACCTTGGTTATAATTTACTGGTTGGGTAGATACGGGTTTAGTAAAAATCATCCGAACTTGTTCCGACTTTAATCCATCCTCCCCTTTGACTCTTTGACATAGGCAAATAGACGAGTGAAATTCTACAACCACAGGTCGCGAATGAGAAAATAGTTCCCAATTTAGGCAAATGATAGGATGGGTGCGAGTGAAAATATCTCTGAGATGCAGGGTAGATGCAGGGTAAATGCGCATTTTGGCTTAACCCGCGCCAACCCCGCCCACTACCATCCCTAAGTCACTATTTACCAACAACATTAAATCAACATATTTATCCTAAAAATGATTCAAGCGTCAAATTCTACAAACTAATGTAAGAATACTTCAAAATAAGATCATGCACAAAATGTGGACTTGTGTATAAAACATTCGAAATACTAGAGACCCAAATATAAGTTCATGAACAAGATCAAAATTAGTAGGGCTATGCTCCACAAATAGAAGTGTTCACCTTGTAACAAGATAATGTTCACCTCGTTTAGTTCGAGGCAAATTTTTTACCCAACATAAATTTTAATTATAAAAATTAGTTTTATTTCACTTCTAATACAAATATTAATATTAAAATTTAAAGTATTTCACATTTTACACGCTTTTTAATATTAAAATAAATCTCTCCCATTAAACTTAAAAAATAAAGGGAGATTTACATACAGAACACTAAATTCATCACAAATTACGCATTTCACTATCTTTTAGTAAATATTACACATATCACACTCTTTTTACATTTCTATTGTTACAATAGAAATGTAAAACCCATAAGCAGAGTGTGATATGTATAATATTTACTAAAAGATGGTGAAATGCATAATTTGTGATGAATTCAGTATTCTATATGTAAATCCCCCAAAAATAAAATATCTTTATTCTCTTGTCAAAAAAAAAGCTTGAAGAAACAAAGCCTAATGTTTAACCTACATTTAAATACATTTTTGAACGATAAGCGCCTTATATTTTTAGCTGCTTAAGAACTTTTTGAGCTAACAAAAGGCAATCTCTTCCACTGAAATCTCATTGAAGCCGACTTACGAGTTGAGGGACTTAATAAAAATTTAGCGATAATTCTATTTAGACTCTGAGGTAAGCCTCCAATTTTACATTGATCCATAAAAATAAAAACATAACACTTTGAGCCCTCTCGTCTAAAAATTTACTACATAAGTTCAACTGTGAACCATTGGTCTGACCGTTCCATTCAAGCCTCAAAATCACCTTTGCATCGAACTTAAATTGACTCGGCCCAAATTAAGGTCAAAAGATCAGTTAATCATTGCAGTTGAATCGGTTAGATTTTCTTTTAAATCGTAATTAGATAAAGCTATATACATCGATTAAGGCTCTTCTTTTGACAATATAAAACTTTTTTTTTGTAAGACAAAACTCCACCTCAATGCACAAAAATTTACCTTTTTTTCATTTTAATACTTTTTAGTTAATTTTTTTAATAAACAGTTCTCTAGCATTTAACAAATAAATACCTCAATGCTTAAATTTTCTCATTATTATACAACATTTAGAAGAAACTTTAAGTTTTGCAACTTTATAAATAAACTTTTTTACACAATATTTCAACTTTAATTATTCAATTTTTTTAAAAAAAAATTAATTTTTTTTTTTATAAATATATATTTTTAATAATATAATTTTATTTTTTATTAATATTTATTTAAAAAATTAGTATATTATTCTAAGGAGATTTAAAGTTGTTATTTTTATTCTTTTATTTTATAAATCTTATTTTAATATTTTATTTATTATTATAAATTATATTTTATAAATATTTATTAAATTATTAAATCATTATTATAGTAACCTAATTTGACCATGATTGAACCTTACAACTATGAATCCTTCATTTTGCTCCTCCCCTCAAAGGATAATCCAATTTTCAAAATTTTAACAGTTGCCCCGTTTGTCTCCAAATTAAAAATTAATCAAATTTAATTTTAACCTAATATATCACATCACACATAAAATTTAATATTAAAAATTAACTTTATTTCACATCCTACACACATTACTAAAATAATAACTAACTTATATCACATCCCTCACATATCCCAACATAATAATCAATTTTATTTCACATCATCACAATTTTCAATAAAAAAATATCTCTATCTAAATTTAATTTTAACCTTGCAAACAAACAGACCTGATTTAAAATATTAACGAACACATTTAAGCTCTTCTGATTACTACTATATTATCATTTTTTTTTTCTCTACATTCTAACTTATAATAGTAATTTTATATGTACTTTAAGTTTTTTAAAATTAAAAATTTAATAATCAAACATAATAAAATCTATTAAAAAAATTATAATGGAAAAAAGTTTAGACAAAAGAAATTAAATAATATGTTTTCACTTTTATAAATTTGCATGAAATCGAGCTAATCCTAGCTCACATCAGAAAAAAGAGATAAACTAATGAAAAAAATGATTATCCCAATGAAAAATAACAACACGCTTCCCAATGCCATAATTTCATACCTTAAGACTACCACAGTGCTATAAAACTCAAACCGAAATGCCCGGTCCAAACGCAAACTAATACGTCATCCAGTCTGGTTTGATATCAAAACTATATCACATATTAAATCCGATCAAAACTTAATTATAATAATAAATTAATAAATTTATTATTCAGAACATTTATCATTTTTTTCAATAGATATATTAAGAGAATAGCGATTCAGTAGTTCAATCGATTCAATGATTGATCTAACTGATCCAACTGTAAGCCAGACAATGATCCGATTCTTCATCTAGTCCAATTTTTACAGCATTGAACTGCCCTAGAAGACTAGTTAAGCACAATAGCTAATCGTATATTTGGACTTTTGTGATCGAGCATTTTAGCTATTTGAAACACATCACTTTTTTTTTTCAGTGATCATTGGAGAGTTCTACTACTCTCGAGCCAAGTCCTCTCAAACTTCCAACCTAGCCTGCGATTAGACTTGGGTCGTATACGCATCCCATTACTCGACATTCTAGTGAGTATCCGATAAAAGGCAAAGTGTGTTTCGTCTGTGGAGGTCCCTCCTTACCCAATGCAAAAAGGAGGGATTATAACGGCTTTTTGGCCGATGCGATTCGAGAAAACCGACCATTAGTAGAGAACTCCCAACGTATCTGTGCTTAAATTTTCACATCCCTTCATATCTCTTTCTAATCATGTCATCAACCTATAATTCATTTTTTTTTAACTTGGATATTATAATAGTAAAACAGATGATAATATAATTAATAGAATTCAAGCGGGGCAGATAAAATAAAAAAATATAACTGATGTATTATGTAATAGAAAAATTTCACTTAGAATTAAAAATATACTTTATAAAATAATTGTAGGACCAACGATATTATATGATACTAAATATTGTTGGTCTACAAAGCATAAACACGCAAAATCGAATAAGTGTTTCAGAAATGAGAATGCTAAAATAAATAAGTGAGCATATACAAAAAAATAAGATAAAAAAAGAGTAGCATTAACTGAGAAGAAGCTCAAAGAAAGTCAATTTAGATAGTTTGAACATATCAATCATAGACAAATAAAAATTTCAATAAGAAAAATTAGATTATTAGATCTTGCCCACATAAAAAAAGAAAGAGAAATGCCAAACAAAATATGACAAGAAAATATAAGAAATAATTTTATATACTAAGAGCTAAATACGAACTTGTTATTTAATAGAATGCAATGAAAAGAAAGAATTTATATAACCAACTCCACCTAGTGAAATAAAAACTTGGTTGTTGTTATTGCTATCTGAAAGAGTAAGTCATGTTAAACTCGACTTTTATTAGATCTAGTTCACTCCCCCACTTAAAGTACTGTGTCACCAACAAGATTGATACTCTTAAATCCATTATCATGCAGATTGAAAGTAATCAAATATGAATGCCACACAGGATGGAAAAAAAAAAAAATCAGTAAACCTTGACTAACAAGACAAGCACAATGCTGATGGGGTTAAAGATAGCATGGAAAGGTCAAAGGAGAAAGGGTATAACCTTTGTTTCATCCTTGTAGTGGAGTACTTTCAAAAACTTGAACTCCACAACCTATAGAAGACCGCACTAAAGCTACTTTCAGTGGCCACCAACACCTAACATCACTATGTCCACATTCAACCATCACTTTAAAAGAGTTTCTTCATGTTACCTTTGTCTCACTGCTGAGAGTTTAGAGAACTGCTGTGGCCTGCAGCCTCCAGCCCTCCCTTCACTCCCAAGCTAATCAATCACTTTATTCACAGGAACAAAAGAGAGTGAAAGAGAGAGAGAGAGAGAGAGAGAGAGAGGGGTAAACCTGTCACCACCTTTGGTCACAGCAAAATGGAGAGAGAGGCTGACTTGGGACATCTGTTGATCACAGCAAGAGAGAGGACTTCCTGTGGCAGCATGTTCTTCCCCAGTTGAGATCTAGAGAGAGAATCAGAAGCACAATAGAATACACACGTAGGAAATTCTAAAATATGATCCGACTTGTCGACACGACTAGAGCATAACTCAATTTGGCGGGGAAAGTCCCCACCTTAAATAGCTTGGGGCGAATGAAGGATCAACCTAATTATGACTTAAATAAGTTGCTCACATGCTCTGATCAAGACTTAAGTTCAGCCTCAATATCCATTTTTCTGTTATTTTTCTAAACCATGTAAATGCCAATTTTTCCGTGAATGACAACTTACATACTTTAAAATTATAACATAATTATGAAAAAAAGGTGAATTAGACCAACTCCCTCAGTCCATTAGTTCACACAAGTCATAAAGTTTGAATCATTTCTTTTGGGTCCTTGAGGTTAATTAGATGTTGATCCTAGTAATTTCTTTTGTCTACAGAATCTAGGCTCTAAAATAGCATCTAGATAATAAAATAGCTTCAAGGAAGCAGGGATACTTCAAAAGGGTTATCGCATCCGTATCACACTCATATCAAATATTGATACTCCAAGATATAACTTGCATATAATATCGAATATGTCACGCTGTGCATCCAAATGATAAAAAGAGATTACTTGGACAAAAATTCATAGTGCTAACAAGTTTGGATTAAGGAGGTTTCGATTCAGTTCCATGCGTTCCAGACAAAGCGGACCAAAAACCGATCTCATCCACAAAGCAACTTGCCGACTTGTTTTAGATTGAAGCTAAAATTGGTAGTTGGTTCCTAAACACCTATAGATCCAAACAGGTTCAAATAACTGGTTATTACCAATACCACACCGGCTTCGGTTTGAAACCAATTTTACAAAAAAAAATTAAAAATAAATTTAATTTTTTTATATTAATTATACTTGAAAATTAAGACAAATACTTCAAAAAAATACATGACTCGTGAATACAATCAATACAAACTTGAAAAAAATTATGAATTAACTTTTCAAAACAATCCTAAAATAACAAGTTAAAAACTTTAAAACATAAATAAATTATAAAAATGAAATCAATCTTCATAATTACAAAAAAAATGTTTTACAACACAAAGAAAATAGCTACCACCTCTACCATGCTAAAAGACTTGTATCACCTCCTCTCAACAAAGAACTGCGTAATCACTTCGTTGTTGCAACGACAAATAATAAAAATACAAGTTTTCTTCTTAGCAGTTGGTGCACCTGCACTCCCACTCCAATTTCCTCACATGTTCACTATAAAATGAAAAGAGATCTTAAAATTTAGAGTTAGCAAACACCATTTGGGCATCAACACTGCTCCCGAAGTACTCACGATATTCGATGAAAAAGGTTTTTACACTCTAAAAGGGCCATGCAACGAAGCAACACATTATATATTTAAAAAAATAAAATAATATTTTATATCTCATCTTATACAAATTTCAATATTAAATAATCATTTTATTTCACATTCAACATAATTTTTAATATAACTAACTTTATTTCATATCATACACATTATTCAGAAATTTTCACAATTTTTTCAAATCACATATTTTTCCTCCAACCAAACAGAACCTAAGTTTACAAAAGCATATAAAAATTGATCCAATCTAAACTTTATAACATATTTAAACATCTAAAATACGTAAGAAAAGATAACATATAAGATAATAACAATTAGAAAAATATCAGCAACTTCTTTAAAATTATTAATAATTTTAAGAATTTTCAAAAAATTCCAATCCAAATGACTTACCGTAAATTTTCATTCATTATATAAGAATTGAAAAACAGTAAGTATATCTTCACAAGGTAAAACAGATTTAATCATATGATGAAGAGAACTCCATCTCATCTCAATTGATAGAAACTTAATATAAGTTAAGCTAATATGTTGACAACTATTTGAGTTTCGGGTCTATTTAGCTATATATTTTATCTTTACAACAAAAATATGATAAGTAAAAAATACAATAGAGACACAACTTTATGATATGGCATTCACAATGAACATGAAAAAGAGTGTCATTCATAATTGGTCCTAACAGCCATCATAAAAAACTCAGTTACAGTTTTGTTAGAAACATTATCTGATGCAATACATAATATCTTACCTTCTATACAAAACATTTTACAAACATTACTGATAAATTCAAAAATCGTAACATCAAGGTGTGATTCATCTAAAAAATTAGTGAAAAAATATTTTTGCATCCACAGTGGTTATCAACCTAATGAAAACCAACCATTAAAACATTATCTAACGTAATTGATATTTCTCAGTTTCTTTATAATTTATTTTACAAACATTATGAATATATTTTAAACTAGCAACAAAGTGTGATTCATTTTAAAAACCAAGTGATACATATGTTTTTACGACCACCATTAATCAACGAGATATGTTCACTCATCAAATGTCAGGATAAAATATCTTTCAAATATTCAATTCATGAATTTTTATAATCTTCATGCATAATCATATGTAGCATATTTTTTCCTAAGTTAGTTATTAGAAATATATTGGTATGATGGCAATAACTACAAAATGATGTTCTAAATTGCCCTCGTGATTACATGTGAAAAGTTGTTCATTTATCACAATGAAATGTACTAAAAGCCCCAACACTTTTTCCTTGTAGTTACCCTCCTTGTGAATTTAGTTTAGTCCAGAAACCTTCAGGAATGATGGGTTGGCACCTGACACCTATTTCATCAAAGCTATGAAACCTAACTACATGCTTCTTAAACGTACTAGTCACACCACTTATCCTTCAAGGTTAGTAAGAATAATGATTCTTACACACTTTACAAGCTTTGGAGTATTCGGTAACCATTAAATTTAACGATTAAATCAAAATAATCTCATATCTTATTATGCTTGACACAACCTTCAGTAGCGATGCCCAACGAATAGGTGGATGACTGGTGTCAGATTCTTGCTCCACTTTTCCAACCCAACCTCCAATTCAACCGGATGGTCCAGGTCCAATTCGAATGTCTCAACTTCAAACTCACCAAGTACGAAGAAGGGGGACACTACAGGGACTAAAAAGGTATTGTGAAGGCGTCAGCTTGCCATTCATAGGAGAGAGTTTAGAGGGGGAGAGAGATAGACCAGAGAATCCTGATAGAGAGAATATATGAGAAAAGGGTGGAGAGAGACTCCGGTTGGACGGGTGGGTTTTATGATGACATTCATACAATTCTTTTAAAAAAAAATACAATGATTAATCAACCGTCCATGATAGAATTCTCTATTATTCCTTCAAGCAATTTGAAGGATGTCCTAAACTCCAAGAAGAAGAAGAAGAAGAAGAATAGGAGAATAACCACAAATAGTCTAACCCCATTGCTAATATGTAATTCTCTTACACCCATATCAAGACAACAAGTGTCCCGCCCTGCCCAAACGAAAATATAAAGTAAAATTACAAAGAAGGACCATGACTCAAAAATAACACTATTGACCAAATTTAGACACATGACTCATTAGCACCGAGTGAAACTAAATTATATGTTTATTCTTTACCTTTTGTTGCTTTATTTGTTTTTTAGAAGTCTCTACTAAAAGTCTCATAGTTCCCATCACCAAGTCTCCATACCATTTGGGTGTTACCACTCTCCTTATCGGCCATCTCAACACATCTAGCTCCTCAACTTGGCATTCTCCACCTTCCTCTGCTATCAACTTCTCATGAAATATATCAATTTATACTAATATTTTTAAAATAAAGGGACTGAGCAAAGGGGACCAGCTACCTACAAGGGCGCGATGTGCACGGTCCCCTACGTAAACAAAAAATACCTAATGCACATAGGTAAGGCAGGGCGCTAGCATTTTTTTTATTTTTAAAAGAATCAGAATGGTTCCAATTTAGCCAAGGCAAGCTCTCGATGTGATCCGATCTCCAATAAACTAGAACTGATCCAATCCAACTCGAAGAAACAAATCCTCCAAAAGCATTATATTTCTATCTATTCCAAACTAAATCAAGTCCTACTAGACAGATTCCAATGGAAACTAATCTAGCAAGGAACCAGATATACATCCTTTGGTTATGAGGCATGCTAAAAAAATTCTGTTTGGCACGGGGACCAAAATCAGAACCAAAATGATACTAGTTTAAAAAACAATAACAAAATTAGTATTTTGGTCTAGGATGTGAAATAAAGTTGATATTTTTATTGAAAATTATTGAATATGTGAAATAAAATAATATTTTTTATATTAGAATTTGTGTAGAATGATTAGAAAAATTTATTTATTATTATTGTTGTTGTCTTTTAAACTAGTACCATTTTGGTCCCCGCGTCAAACAGGCCCTAAAAGTAGAGATAACTCTTTAGTGGATTATTTGTGAAGTGTTGACGTGCGATTTCATCAATGAAATTTAACGGTCAAGAAAACGAAACAAAAAATAAATGGTACAATGAAAAACATTTTTTACGTGGAAAACCCAACAACGGGAAAAAAACACGATGTCATATCTAGCGATTTAATATCCACTAAGTGTTAAGCCTCTAGGTACAAGTAAGAAGTCGTTACAACAAGAAGAAGGACAAGTTACAATAGAAAGAGAGAAGTTGAAGAGCTTTCTGTTGCATTAGCATAGCAAATGTCAAACAGCCTTGATAAGAGACAACCAAGGAGCCCAAAGCCTATGGTATGGTGGCGAATATCTGAGTTGGAACCTCTTGCCAGTCCTTATTTCTCCTATTTAAAGCCTAGTGGTGAGGGGATACAATGATGTTTCTCAGCATGCCATCAATCCTTAGGATATTATTTTGCGTCGATACTAATTTTTAGTGATTTAGGTTGCGATTTCAGGTTCTGATTGGGAATTGTGCAACATTTTCCAGTATGGATATTTAAGAGATCCTACAACATAAAAGACCATCGGGGCTCCATTCCGATCCTATGTTTAGCTCTCCTATTTGACAAGATTGTTTGAGTAACCTATTTGGTAATACAATTCAAGTGGCCATCTCTCTGCTATAGCTTACATTAACTATAGTTTCAACTTCCTCTCTCATTTTTAGTTGTCAACATAGATAGCTATGACCTATTGTCCTTTTCTTAATACAACATAGAAACATTTCATCAAAAAAATCAAACATGAAATCTAGATAGATGCTAACATAAATACATACATATATATATACGAAAATAACTTTAAAAACATGAGTTTTTATTAAAAAAAAGCAACAACCGCACAAAATTTAAGAGCACTACAAGCACATCTAGTGATTCCTCTTAAAGCACATAGTGTATGACAAAATCAATTGAGGTGTGGAGAATCAAACTATGCTCTACTAAACGACGTGCAAATATACTAACAATTGAAGGTGCAGAAGATCGAGCCACATTCTACTTTTCTCAAGTTAATCAAGTTGATAATATTTATTTTACACACAAATATTAAAATATATTTAATTACTTAATTTATTATATCCTATATTTTTAAGATTTTTTTGTATCGTTGCATCTATATTGCTACATCTACTCCCTGATATTGTACTCGTACTTCATAGAATCAATCCTCAAGCCCCTCTTGAAATTAATAGTCTCTAATGCCATGTTGGGCATTCCTCAAGAGGTGCCATTTTATCAAGCTCAATAGAAGAATCAAGAAAATTTGGGAAAAATAAGAACATGGAATGAAGAAGATAGTGAGAAGATGGAGATGAACAGATAGAAGTGCATGAGTTGAACCAAACTTGACGAAAGTTTCAATGCAGTAAATTTTTAGATGTTCCAGGATCCAACTTCCAACAATCTGAATCCTCCTACTTTAACTTGTTTGGCTAAAAAGCCAAAAAAGTCATGACTTTTGTAGCCACAATCAATTTTTTTTTCAAAAAAACGATATAAATGCTATTTTATATCTTATTATACACAAACTTTACTATTATAACATCACTTTATTTCATATCCTACACAATTCTCAAAACATCATTCAACTTTATTTTATATCCTATACAACTATTAATATAACTAATTTTATTTCCCTTTATACAATTTTTTCAGAAAAGTCAAAAAAGCCATCCTCAAAAGCCACAAATGCCTCAAGCCAAACAAGCAACAAGCCCTACTGAATTATAAATTAGGGTCAATCTTATTATTGTTAAGATTGTATCCCAAAAACAGTTCTTAAACCACTCTAAACTGGTCAATTTTGGAATAAAATATTATCAAGTCAGTCTGATTTGAAATCGACTCATTTATAAGTGCTATGAACAAATTGGACAGTCCAGCTGATCAGAGTTTTGATCGACCAGAAAATTGGTCGGGGCCTTGGGATGGATAGATGGGGACTCATATCAGAATTCCTTTCTAGTTTAGTTTTTTAAAAGGACCTTTCTGTTTTACTTAACGAGTAGAAAGAACTTGGCTGATCTTAGTAGGCTATCTTGGATTCAGGATAATCCAAGCTGACTCATTAGTGCCAAAGATGTGCCCAACACACCAACCTAGCCTGATCAAGGTCTGAATTTTCAAGGCTGAGATGCCATAAAATGATTGATGCTTAAATTAGTTAACTTATGACCTGATATATCAATATTGGATAAGAATTTTATTTTTTAATAAAATATTGGATAAGAATTAGTGTCAATTATACATAGGCCTAGTTGAGTTTGAGCACATCTTATACCCATTCAAATGACAACCAAGTTAATTGAAACTCAACCTTGTGAAGAAAATATCATCAAATGATCAAAAATGATAAATGAATACACATCATCCTGACTACATCTCTTAGAAAAAAAATAGTCATTGGTAATCAAACTTAATAACTGGAATAATAGAAAAAAACATTAAAACCCTGCTCTAGTTCATTTTAAGGACTAAGCCTAAACAACAGAAGAACAGGAGCAACTTTTGCGTTTGAAACAACCTCCATTGCATATGGTATCAAAATTGAAAGTAAGCTCACAAAATTAACTAATTCAAACAAAACTTTTACATGTTTCCATGAGAATATTTGTAGGCTTACTGTACATCTAGAAAAGTGTTGAATGGGCTTCAGAGAGCTGAATAGTGTGAACTGCAACACCATTTCGAGCAGCGGGAACTCGGCCCCATCTTCCAAGGCGAGGTTCCTGACATATGACACCCACAAATTAATGAAACTGTCTGAGTGGTTTATCGATAAAATTGGTTAAAACTTTCAATCAAAACTGGGACAAATGGTTGCATATTGAAATAGCATGCTCCTAACAAGCAAAACTATATACAAAAATTGGAACAAGCTTGGCAATTGCTCGCATTTTACGGCTCCGTTTGTTTTGTAGTTAAAAATTAATCTGGTTTAATTTTAAGCTGGCATATCACATCACACATAAAATATAATATTAAAAATTAACTTTATTTCACATCCTACACACATTACTAAAATAATAACTAACTTATATCATATCCCTCACATATCACAACATAATAACTAACTTTATATCACATCCCTCACATATCCTAACATAATAACTAACTTTATTTCACATCATTCACAACCTTTAATAAAAAAATATCTCTATTCAAGTTTAATTTTAACCTTGTTAAATTTAATCTTACAAACAAAAAGACCCGTAGAAATTAACTCAATTTTCATGTGAATCTATGACAACATGCTAAAAATCAAAGTGAATTGACTCAATAATATGCATGCTTTTTATATTGTATATGTAATGTATTTGATGTGCAGGATTTTATGGAAAATATAGGTGAAAGAGACTATGGTATATCAAAGAGGATATCGGTTGTAGGCAGTAGCAATATGGATCTTAATTAAAATCCAAGAGAAGTGGGACGCCTCTTCAGCTACACGTTAAATGACTAAATCAGATAGCAAAATTGCATATATAGCATAATTTAGCATGTTAATTCAAATAGAGTCCTCCAAAAAATCTTCAATAGATAATAGGGTTTAGGCTAACCAGTCATTTAATGGGGGTATGGTGAAGGCAATATCCAATTAAGCTATAAAATAGCCTTATTTTTGCTTGCAAACTTGTATTATGCATGGAAGAGAAGGCCGGTGAATGTGGATGTGTTGGATATTAATCAAAGGAAGAACAGATGGACAATAAGAGATTACCTGCCCAACTCCAGCCAGAAGAAAGCGCCCAGATTTTGAAAATACCAGTGAATTTGCAAATCCTAACTATATGCATCAAATATTTAAGGATTAATATCCTAAAAAAAATATAGATATTTAAGGATTAATAAATAAAACACATAAAGGGTATATAAGAAAAATAAAAAGATGCACGTCCCAATAAAGGATTAACAATTTTTATCCTTGAACCAAAATTACCCACAAAAAGCAGCAAATACACAGACACATATATCTAACAGGCACTTGGCTCACCATTTAGGGAAAGTGAAATTTAAAAGTCATTATGTATCTATCAAAGAAAACATAAATTACTTTCTGGTCTCTGACATTAGGAGGGCATTTTACAAAGATTAAGTAAGCTCTAAATCATTCTGGTCTGCAATTGAAGAATCTATGTACGCAAGTCTGAATGTGGTTTCATGGTTTTCAATCCATTGTGGGTGCGTCTTAAGGCACACAAGAGAGAAAACGTTATCAAGGAGGAAAAGAAGAAAAGTGAAAAAACACTTCTGCCGCACACAATCTATCATGGCATGGTTTTGTTTGCCATTGTTTCTATTTCTTTATCTTGTAAATTGAGAAAAAACAATTCCACCACTCACAATCTAACAAAACAAGTCAAATTGTGGCTGATAACTTCAAAAGAGACACTGAAATGATTAAATTCATATTCCTTCTGGACCAAAACGCTAAATCAAGAAAGACTATAATCCTTAGAAAGAAGAAAAGTTTCAACGCAGAGGCATGTAGCTCCTTCTTCATAGCAAAAGTAAATCATGTGCATATCTAGCATATGAAATTCCTCCTCCAACTCAAAAGGTGAATATCATGATACGTTCGTCAAAAGATAGTCATCAAAACTGCAGATCAAGGGCTCCCCGTTGTCTTCCTTTGTCAATGAATTCATACACTTTTCCATTATGAACTTCAATATCAGTAATATTACGAAAGGAATTGTTACCTTGCCCATAAGCACTTTGAATTTGAAAATTGGAACAATACGGATGATATGGTTAAGCCAACCAACAACATATTTTGACCGAGTCAATGTCCTCACCATCATGGGCTTGTTTTTAAATGTTAGTTATCTTCATCCTAAATAAACTATGGGTTTGCCTTTTTAAATGTTACAATTATCTTCTTCCTAAAGAAACCATTCATGGAATACCAACTACGTCCTTGGATCCCCTACTGTTGCCATTCATCAAGATGCTGTTAAATCTAATATACTGACTCAAAATTGTTGAAAGGACAAGTATTTTGGCTTTCGGAAAGGACATATATATCCAGCATATGCTCTCTTACGTAGGACTTCTCTTCTGTTACCCAAACTCACTGGATTTAATATTACCATCACTTATGTTAAAAGGATAAATAATATATACATGGCACATTAAAAATGTTTCCTTCACCTCACCGACACCTTCATTAGAGTATATGCTTTATTATCAAAATTTTCTTCAAAATATATGCAACCAAATTCAATTAATTTTCAGGGAGACCTTTTACACTGCAAAGCAAACCTGAGGAATAAAATACCTACAAAAACATTTCACTTAACTATGAGGAAATGCTTTCAGAGATCCAAATGGTTTTTCCATGAAAATTAGTTTAAGAAAAATTATACTGCTGCTGAAAATATTAGAAGAATTCCTGAAGAACCATACAGTGTCTAATAATTACTAGATTATAACACAGATTAAAATAGTACAAACAATATAATACAAATTCAGGAATTTAAAGACAAATCTTAGAAACAATAGACCAATTATGGGTTATTTAGATTGAAGCCTTTTCTTATCTTTTGGTTTTGAATGGATAAAAAGAACTGCCTATGGTCGTGCCACTTGAATCTTCCAAGTTTTCAAGTTGAAAAGTTTCACTGAACACATGAAAATTCTTTAGGCAAGAAAAGATCAATACACTTTTCTAATGCATATTTAGTCTTAACTGATGACCCAAGAATATAACTAATTAGCTCACACTCCGTAATGGCAAAACATAGAAAATGAGAGAGATTACATTTTGAGTTCAATATAACTAAATACATTGAATAAGCAGTTGAGCAGATACCAGTGAATAAGCAAATAATGGTTGGATGCTTTCATCATCACTTGTAATAGCCCACAAGCGAACCACACCATTAGCAGCCCCAGATGCAACAAGATCACTACCTCTGCACACAGCAACTGCACTAACCCAGGACTGCGCTGAGGAAGGGATGCCGCCTTTCAATATACAAATAACATCGCAATGACGTTAGATCATAGAGAACAGGGAAAGGAGAATCAAGTACAATAATACAAACACCTAAAGGAAGCAACAAAACTTCTGTTATGTAGCAATTATAAAGAAAATTCGCTCTGGTTGCTGATCAGAAACAATTAGATAGCTAATTGCTCTTGCAGCACAAAAGCAGTGGAAAATGTACCAACTTGATGTAATCAATATTCCTACATGGATTTCTTAAAAAAGTGATCAATTTAGAGCGATCAGTGGGTCATGCAAATGAAATGAGTGAAAAATAAAGAGCTCAAATTGAAGAAAACATTATATGATTTAAAAAATATCCCAGAGCATGAAATAATCTCTTAAATAACAAATTACTAAAAATCTACGTGATTATGCCCTTCATTGGAACATTAGCAAAACAAAATTTTCCTGAACAAAGGCAATGACATGCACTTGGGACTAAAACATCATAGAGAGATATGTAATACCGGTAGGACAGCCATTAGGCAAACCTTCCTGCCTTTCTTTAAAAGTATCTTCAACAGATATTGACAAGGCATGAGCATTTTTAATAATATGAATAGGTTTCTTTCTCAAGATGCTCCATAGCTCTACGCTACCATCATCAGAGCCAGAGAAGAATTCACTATCATTGACAAAACAGCAGCATTCTAAAGATGCTGCAGGAGCTCGGAAGACTAACTGGGATTCCTCGGGTACCTATAGTAATAAATGGACATAAGTAAACAACAGAAAACAACATCCTAAAACTTTTTAACAATATTTGTATCACCGAAATTATTATATCAAGTACAATATAAAAGAGTTTGACATCGATAGAACATAAAAATGCAAAACTAAATTACCAAACAAGTGCAACCTGAGCTCTCCATTAGTTGTATTCTGTTACCAGCAAACCAAGCCCAACAAAAATGGCTACTGCAGCACAGCAGCTTGTTTCAAATATACACAAGCACTTTGAGCAAATTCTGCGTTTTGAGAAACAAGGAGGAAAGTGGTGCTAAGGACCTATGACCAGCATCTGATTGCTGAATGCACTAATATTGGACTTGCACAAGAATACACTCATGAAAAGAATCACAAGGGAAGTTCACTTTTTAATTATGCCTTCTCTCACAGAAGGCAAATTATATTTCTTATTTAGGTATTCTGTTTCTCCGAAACATCTGTAGTTAAAAATCAAACCAAAATAACAAAAAGAGAAGGAAACGTGAGAGAACCTCAATATCGAGATATGACAAATCACAACCAAAAAAAAAAATGTATTATAAACCTTCAACTCAATTTGGATGACAAGGATTCCAAGGAGGCATAACCAACAGTTCTTGAAGATAACAAAAAATTGTAAACCAAAATGAGCAACATAGTTTAGACTTGCAATATGACATTGCTTTCAGGACTTCCACTAATAATGTATTTTGCAAAGCTAGGGGATTTCCTTAATAACTAAAAATTACTGGATACCTTTGACCACTTTCCGCAAGCATTCCTTCAACAATACCACAATTATTGTAAATAGGCAAATAACACTATTGCCTTAATAGCTTCACTATTAGCATATCAACTCAAAAAAACATGCATTTTATCTTAAAATAACATTGTAGATCATGCACGAGCCCATGCAACATAATAAACGCCATAAAAAAGTCAATATATATACAAAATCAAAGAGCTATTAGCTCTAATGAGGATCAAACCCACCTTCCACAATCTCATAGTCCGGTCCCGCCCTACTGTTAAAAGACGCTCTTTATGCAAACAATCAATTGTTAACACTTCGCTTTGATGGCCAAATAAATTATCCATGTGAGTTCTATCTTCAACGTTCCAAAGCTTAATTGTTCTATCAAAAGACCCAGAGAAGAGCTGTGAAGTCCCCTGCCTAAAAGTAAGGCAAGACACAGGTCCTTTATGACCATGGAATGCCTGTTAAATCATTTACATATAAATACCATTGAAAAGAAGCAAAAAAAAATCACAATTTAAAAAATAAACATGTGCAACACCAAAAGCAAAACTTGAAGATCCTCATTATCAAAAGCCACAACTATGTGCATTATAAAAACTAATAACATAAAAAAAACAGTTCCCTGGATTACGAAGTGATGCTTACATCAGTTAAAAACTCACCAAACCTATTGCAATGAAACAATAGAACATCAACAAGAAAGAAAGCTCGTGTAAACAAAATAATATTAATAAGGAATGAATTTTATGTATTCACAGTAGAAACTTCAAAAAATTACATGAATATTGAATCAGTTGCTATTAACATACCGGAAGAAAAGGATAACTAAAAGGAGGATAAAACAGTTAAGAAAGTTTTATTCGATTCAATGACGTAAGTTAGATGAGGACACACAGTTCGAAGATGTTAAACATAAATTTATTTATTTTCACCAACCTTCATAAAGGCTCATTCAAGACTTATTTGAACATCTGCTCGAATAAGAATGAGATCTTCGGTTTCTACTTATCGATATAGGAGAAGAAACAACAAAGATTTTTGCCCATTGTGGATGGCTTGAATAAATGCAGTAATAGTAAAGCATTAACAGTAGCCTTCAGAAAATCTAGAAAAGGCAAGATGACCTGAATATGCTCCCTCGTGCGAGTATCCCACAAATGCACATGACGATCTAAACCTCCAGTAGTTAGATACCGGCCATCTGAACTTACAGCCAAAGCCAAAACATGCTTACTTCTGCTCGATGTGAGATTGTGGTGAGCTTTTGCATAATGTGAAATCAATATATCCTCATTGGGCCACAAATACTTCTCATGTTTTCCACTTTCAATGTCCCAATGCAGTATGGTTCCATCCTTAGAAGCTGAAAAACCCCTGCAGTCATTCTCAGCCAGTGCTACTGCTGTTACAGACAACCGATGCTTAACCAAGACTTTGAACCCCTCATCAGGTTCCGGTTTCAAAACCCTGAATCAGCATAAAAAAAGTGAGTACGCTCACAAGAGACTTCATAACAGCATTTCAACATTATCATAGCAGAAATTTTGTTAGAAACTCAAAGCTCACTCAATTTTCAACTTATACAAAAGCAACTCGATTTTCTAGTGATTCAAAGTCAATTAGCATGTAATGAAATAGATTCAACTCGAACTCACTTGATACATACATAAAACATATGTGCATACAAGTGTAATGTGTATATAGGAATATATAATGTCATAAGAGAAATGCCTGTGAAAAAGACTACAGAATAATTCTCAAATAAAATCATAAATTTAGTGAATAATATAATCCACACCACCACTACAATGCATATGTAACTGAATAAATTAGGCTGGTAAATAAGGTTGGATCAACTCAAAATCAAAAAATACAATTGATTCAAATAGAGAAATCATAAACACAGATTTCGAGTAGAGTTGACTTGATCAGGCTAAATGCTAGACCTAAACATAACCATGTTATATGACATAAAGAGCAATACAAAATAATTCCATTAATATCAGGTAATGGTATTAAATACTTTCTCTAGCAATATTCTCTGACCAAAAGCAATCAAGTAGCTCATTTTTGTGCAGAAAGCCATTTAATCCACCTTACATCCAGTAATCTCGTTTATGGTCTTTTTTTTTTTTGAAAGTGTGGCATTTAACCATTGCATTAAGCAAAATCAAAATTACATCAAGTTATATCTCCAAAGAGGAGGTTACAAAAAGTAATAGGCAGTGACATATCCCTCCTAAATGCAAAATCTCCGCTAGTGCATTATGGGCTAGATAATCTCCTACTTGTCTAATTTGATTGATGAAAAAGTAGCAAGGCTAAGTAGGGTATCTTCCATGAACTAGTCTCCATCTTGGACATTGAATCGCTCACCACTTTGACATTTTTCAAGCTGTAGTATGGCCTCCTGTGAGTTACTCTCCAGCCACACTCCTTGATAGCTTCCAGACCATTTTCTAGCTACCCTGAGGCTCACCTGGATTGTTTTCTTCTTCATTAGGATGACTGGTAGTGCATTATGGTCTTTCAAGCCAAATGCTGGCCCAATTGTTTGAAATTTAGATATTTCAATCCTTCTATAATCCAAAAGTCAATTTCTTTCAAACAAACAACAGCATACTCTCCTAATTAGGCCCTATAATCCCAATCTAAGCTATAGTCATGGATTTAATCCACAACCCACATTCTGGCTCATGACCCGGTAAAAAAAATCTCTTATTAAAATGTGTTTAATCCAGTTTAATCTGACAAACAAACAACTTTGGTATTAGGATAACTATAATCTCACTACCAACCAGACAATTTTTTTTACTTTAAAACCCTGACATACTTAGAAAACTTTAAGCTCAAATTACAAGCTCGCTTGTACCGTCCTGAACCATACAACCCCAAATTAAAGAGCCTGAACATGAATGTTAACAGTTGTAGACAATGCATAAGGGAAGATCCCAGACATGAATTTTAAGAGTTCTATACAACGCACACGAAGTGAAGACCATTTCTTTCATTGATTACCTGGATGCTATCAATCTCCTAATACGGCCACTAGCCTCAAGCTGATCTTTCTGCAGTATCTCTGCAACAAGGGAATCCCTCCTCCCTTCTCTCTCTTCCCTATCAAATCCCTCCCCCTCTCCCTCCTCCTCCTCTTCCTCAAATTTCTTCGCCGCGGCCTTTATCCTGTCCAGTTGCTCCTTCGCTACCCGGAACCTCATCTCCGCCGCGGTTTCCTCCGGCACCTCCGCATCCTCCTCTCCTCCCACATCCCCGTCCTCAGCTTCGTCGCTCGAAACGCTCTCGAGGTCCTCGTCATTTCCAACAGCCGCGCGTCCCTTGCGCCGCCGCTTCGCGTCCGACTCGAAGAAGCGGTCGTCGCCATTGGAGACCGGCCTAGGCTGCTTCTTCCCGGATCTGAAGCGTGAGGGCTTCTTAGCCCTCCGATTTATCATCCCGTGGCTCCTGTGAATGTGGGGTCGTTAGGGTTAGGGTTCTCGCTACGCTGGAACAGAGCACTCTGCCTCTTTGGCGGAGGAGGTTCGAGTGGAGATCGCACTGCTTCGAAGCGCGGCGGAGCAGGGAAGAAGGGTTTTTGGACGTTATCGGAGCTGTTCGGGACTGAAGAAACCGCATCCGTTTTCGTGATCTTTAACGGATCTTACCCGCTTGTCAATTTAGCCCGTTTGAATTAAGGAGCAATTACACAAACAACATTATATCATACAAAATTACAAAACCATTTAATTATAAATTACAATTTATATATTTTTTATATTCTCACTGCATTACTTTGTCCAAATTTAACTCTTATTTTAATTATAATAAAAAATATTAGATTCTAGCCATTAATATAAAAAATAAAAATTTAATTGCTCAAAATAACTACAAAATTTAATTATTTAAAATAAAACAATAGTAATCTAAATGTCAACCAAAATTAAAGCGAATCATCTATTTAATTCTGATCCACTTCGAGAGAACTAAACATTATATGCCGCGAACTAACTAAAATATATAAATAGAACATTTTGTTCTAATTAATTTAAATAATAATTATATGTATAAAATATAATTTATAATTAAAACTAGATTTATAATTTTTTAGAATTTAACATAAAATTTATAATATTTATTAAATATATTATTATATAAAAACTCTCCCTCAAACTTAACTTTATAATAAATAAATAAAATTTAGAGCATCAATAAATTTTAAAATTAATATTTATATATACTTTTCATTATATATATACATTAAAATAAAAATTTAAATTTATTTCACACTTTTACATAAACATATTAAAATAATAATTAATATATATTATATTTTTTTTATTTTAACATAATAATTTTTTTATATCATATATAATTTTT
>JAEMOT010001699.1:22897-55259 GCA_019297695.1 Apostasia ramifera | reverse complement strand
TAGTGGTAATATTTATGAATTGATGGTGAAATACGTAATTTCGTGTAAATTTTATGTCCTGTACGTAAAAATTTCAATTAATTATTATCTTAGAGTATGTGAGGAATGTGATATAAAGTTAGTTATTATGTTGGAGTGTGTGAGGGATGTGATATAAGTTAGTTATTATTTTAGTAATATATAGGATGTGAAATAAAATTAATTTTTAATATTAAATTTTATGTGTGATGTGATATGTTAAGTTAAAATTAAACCAAGTTAATTTTAAATCGGCCTTAATGGGTCAAATTCATGAAATTTAATCGGTTGACTGGCTTATTTGTAGCAACTATTTAACCAATGATCATGTCATCATAGAAATTAAAAGATTTTAATTTCAAAATAAAATTACCTAAAATTGGACTACATATTCATAGAACAGCTATGATAGAAAGTGTAGCACTTTCAGTCCCATATGACACGAGAATCAAAATTAAAATTAAAATAGTACTAATTTAAATAATAATAATAATAAATAAATAAATATTTTTAATTATTCTATATAAATTTTANAAATAATATTTTTTATATTAAAATTTATATAAAATAATTAAAAAATTATTTATTATTATTATTTTTTTATTTTTTAAATTAATATTATTTTGGTTATCGTGCTAAACAGCAAAATAATGATGCTTTCTGAAATAAACAAATAGTAATTCAAAGGGAATATAAATACCTATTATATTTAACAAAATGTCACTAATTAAAATCTAATTATCGTTATTCTAATTAATTTAGATAAGTCTGAGTAACTATTATTCACCTTAGAATAATTTAAATTTAAAATTTACTCAAATGCTTAACTTAAAATAAATCTATTCAAAATAAAATATATTCAGCTGATAATCAATTTTGTTAACTTATGTACATATACACATATTATGGAGACAATATATATATATATATATATATATATATATATATATATATATGAATAATGTTATTAAATATAATGTTATTATGTTGCTTACAATATATATTGGTAAGTACCCTGGATTCATTATAAAATTGAACAAAGCTTAATTGATTTGAATCAATACGACTCAAATAAATATTTTGATTTCGAGTCCATGCCGATTAGGTTAAACTTAACTCAGTTTTAGTGTTTAAAAAGAGCAATTAAATTGTGACGTCCCGGCTTTCGGTACCCGATCGCCCTTTACATCAGCCCGAGCCACCAGCAACCGAGGCGTCAAAGCTTAATTTTAACCTCATATTATTAAAACATCCACATTCCCTGCCGCAACTTGTGATACCTCACACCGTGTTCCATGATCTTTTCTATGTCATACTTGCCACCAAAAATAGCAGGAGTCTGTTAATACAAACTCAGTAGGTAAAATAATATCCAACATAAAACATGATTATTCAAAATATTCTTAAATATTATCATAAAATGATATAAGTGAAATCATGCAATAGTAATAATAACCTGCAAATTCTTTTTATTCTTTATATTTTTATCTTTCGAGCCTCGGTTTCTTGAATTATGTTTGTTTACACATCTTGGCAATCATCCTCAATATTTGGCAGGTTAATACATCACATGGCATGGCTCGAGCATAGGCAGGGACATAAATGCGACAAAAAACTCTTTTTAATTCATTGTCGATCTTAAAAATATCTTTATAATCACATTTAGTTGTTTCAAATCCGCAAGTCACATTTTGCCTTTAAACTTGGTAAATAACTCAAATATGCTTAAAATATACATCATCATGCTCTTGATATTCTTGCAGATAAATAAATAATTATCATAAGTAAATTTGTACAATATGCTTACATTAAAATTATCATCATAATATTTCACATAAATATAAAACATAACATGCCTTATATTCATAATTATCATCATAATCTACATATCATTGACTCACTTTATTTCATCATAACTAATATTATTCTGTTTAGTGATGTGAATCTATTATTTTCATACCTTTTTACCTAAAAGCCTGACAAAAGTTCCTACAGTTTGTTATTCTAGAAGCCTTGACAGGAGCCGCACCTTGCATCAGAGATTCCACTTTAGGACATCGCCCGACGTACACTCCCCGCCCTTGTCGAAATAACACATATATATAGAAAATTTTTCGCCCTAGTCGGTTTTTGGTATACAAAAATTTATTAGTACCACATCACCTCACAGACAAGCATATCACACTCATTCTCTTGTTCAATTAACAGCATACATAGCATAATAACATAATTTCATATTCTCGTAACATTAAATTATATTTTCAACTTAATAAAAATTCAACATCAACTTTAGGGGAAGAATTACCTACTTATTATATCGATAAATAACGCTTGGAAATTTCTCACTAGCTTTTCTCTTCTTCCTTTTCCTTTTTCTTCTCCTTCTTCTTCTCCTCCTCCCCCTGCTGGCTGCTACCCCTGCTACCGCTGTTGACTAGGAGGAACGGGCAGACGGGGACAGAGGCGCGGGCGCGAGAAATCGAGGGGGAGAAAGAGTAATTCTTTTCCTCTCCCAGCGCACGGTGACACGCAGAAAAAGGCAAAGGCAAAGGCGGTTACAGCAGCAAGCTTATCCCATTAATGAAAAAATTACAACTTAGTCCCCTTATTTATATTCTCTTATAAATAGATCTAAAATTATTTTTTTAGGTCCAAAATACTTCATTTTCAGTCTAAAATAGTTTTAAATTTTAAACTTCAATTCAAATTTCGGGATGTCACGTAAATATACCACACTCTATTTATTAAAAATTATAAATTTGAAATTACTTTTTAATAAAATTTTATTAAATTCTGAATCTTAAAATCATAACTCAAAATTCAAAATGTAAAATTTTATGCTCTAAATTTAATGCTAAAAACTAAACTCTAATCTCTAAGTTTTAAAACATAGGTCATAAACTCTAAAATTTAATTCTCATAAAATAATTATACTTATAATCTATTTAAAACTTGAAATAGTAAAATAAAATCTTATTACCAATTTATGAATCCTATAAAATATGATAATATTTCTGGAAATGCATCAATAATTTCTTTTATAATATTTTTTTATGAATATCATGTAAAATATATAATTTTGCCATATTTTAGTGTGCAGTATATATTTTTGTTAAAAAAATATTTTTTTAGGGTAATTATACTCAGGTCGTTGAGGTAGGCTTCAGTGTTCACAAAAGTCCATAAAATCTTAAATGCGCTCTCTAAAAACTATTTATGAATTTTACTCATCTGGGCCCTTCTGTCATTGTGATTGTTAAATAAGAGTAAAAAGATATAAATACTCTCATTAATACGTAGGTCCAACACCTTAGGCTGTGATGACTCCATCATTGTAGCTGAGCTTACCACAATACTTAATTTGATCCGATGATGTGAAGTACGACCACGACAACTCTATTTGTGTGCTCATTTTATATGATCCGATCTGACAATGTAAAACACGTGCCAAGGCCTCCCCAGTGGAGAGAGATATTGGCCATGTAGAGCGAAGAGAAAATGCGAAGATTGCAAAACATCGTATGTATGGATCAGAAGGGAGAATTGATAAAAGTGAAGGCAAGAGCCACCACCATAGCTAAGAGGTAAATTTAGATCAAGCTGGAGAAAGTGAAGAAAATGAGGGCATAATAATTATTTATAGGTTCAAAAAGGTAATTAATTTTTTTTTTTAAAAAAAGTCAATTTTAATGACAGTCTTTAACGAAATGTGTTAAGATGAACCCAATTAAATAATTTGTGAGCAGAATAGGACCTAATTAACCAATATTGTTAAGATTTTGGACCCAAAGAGTAGGCTTAAAATTTTGTAAAATGCGTAAAAGTCTACCTTAAGGGCCCGAGTGTAATTTACTCTTTTTTTAATAGAAGTTGACTAATTTTTTAACAAGAAGTTGGTACTGTTTCATGCCACAATTTGCTTGATTTGGTGATGTAGGTTGAAACTTATTAATCAGTGCCCATAAGTTTGCCATGTTAGCTTTAATAAAGACAGGTTACCCTCCATTAGGTTATCTTCTTTTAGGTTAAGCCCTTAATTTAATTGAAATTGTGGGGTTTATGTGCTTAAATTGTTGATGGCAGAGGTGTGTGTAGATTGATGAAAACTTCCTTTCAAATTTAAGTAGTTTATGAGTAATTTTATCCGAGCTCGTAAGATCGACACCTTATTTTATATAAATTTATAAAAATATAAACATAATATCTAGGTCCTCTTGGCCGAAATTTGCTTTTCACACGAATATTTTTTGATAATTTTCGTTAAGTTTGATAATTAAATTATTATTTTTAAAAATTTAAAAATATGTTTGAGCAATATAGAGAAGGAAAAACATTGAAATTATAATAGTTATTGAAAATATTAAATATGTTTTTAATAGTTAAATATATATTTTTTATTTTTTTAAAATAATTAATGAAAGCGATCAAAAGTGACCCATATGAAAAAAGTTTTTAGCAAGAGGAACCCAAATGATACTTTTTCATTTTTTTGGACCTACATGAAATCAAAAGTCTAACTTAGAGGCCGAATAGAATTGCCCATATAACTTATTTAATAATTTAATTAGCTAAATCTAATTGTGTGAACAGATATGTCATTTAACTCAAGTTAATGTCTAAAGATTTTACCTTGAACTTTATATTTTCTTGTATTAATTTAAACATATTAAAAAAATATCTTAGTATATATTTTTCTTGTATAATATTCTTCTTATTGATAACTCTAATTTACCCTTGTTTGATGCGAGGATCAAATCAGGATCAAAGTGATACTAATTTAAAAAACAATAATAACAATAATTTTTTTTAATCATTCTACAGTCTACACAAATTCTAATATAAAAAATATATTATTTTACTTCACATACTCAATAATATTTAATAAAAATATATACTTTATTTCACATCTTAGACCAAAATATTTGAATCGAGTATTTTGATTTAGGATGTAAAATAAAATTAATTTTTTTAATGAAAATTATTGAATATGTGAAGTAAAATAATATTATTTTTATATTAGAATTTTTGTGGAATGATTAAAATTTTTTATTTATTATTATTATTATTATTTTTTAAATTAGTATCATTTTGGTCCTAATTTGATCCTAATTTGATCCTAATTTGGGAGGTAAATTTTGTGGAATAATATTAAATTAATAATGTTATATAGCATTGAAAGAATATAGCGAGTAAAAAATTAATTCATAAAAAAATTAAAATAGCCATAATTAAAGATATATTTAGGGAAAATCGATTTAAATAATTTAAATATATAAATTATAAGCACAAATAAATTCTAGTAAAGAAATTTGACTACTCAGTTTTTTGTTTTGATTGAAGAATTTTGGAATCTTATTAGTACAAAAAATGCAAAATGAATAAAATAACATACCACTTATAATTTAAGTGAAAAAATGTTAATTATTAAAATATAATAAAAATAAATAATTTATATAACTAATCTCAGATAAAAGAATAAATACTTGATAATTATTGTTGTAGAAACTCAATAACTTGTGTAATTAACAGAATAAATATTGATAATTGTCAGCCAAATTTGATCTAAGTTTTTAATTAACTAAATTATTAATTTAATTCAAACTTTCAAAGAACTGACCTTTCCCCATACCAAAATCAATCATTGATTTATCATTATCCACAATTAAATCCCCAAATCTTTAATGCATTTATTTTCTATTTGATTGGTAGTCAAATTTGAATCATTATTTTTTTAAATTTTTTATAAAAAAATATATAATTTTTTCAAATATATATATATATATATAATGAGAAATAAAATCACTTAATTTTAAAAATATTAAATAAAATTAATTGATATATTAAAATTTATGTAAGTTATTTTATTTTAAAAATAGTCATAATCAAATTAATCATCAATCAAACAGAGACTTATAATGATTCAAATTTTCACAATTTACGTAATTATATCGATCCAAATTATTTTGAAATCACGATGTGATGACTTACTGTCAAACTGCTTTGAGATTAAGACTAAGAATACTGGTGTAACTTTTAAGGCCTCGTTTGGTTCAAGATAATTTTTTTTACTCAACATAAATTTTAATTATAAAAATTAATTTTATTTCACATTTAATATACAAATATTAGAGTTTAAAGTATTTTATATTTTATATACTTTTTAATATTAAAATAAATTTTTTTATTATTAAATTTAAAAATAATATTTTTTTATTTAAAAAAAATTTAAACCAAACGAGTTCTTAAGCTTTCAAATTTTGATTTGGGGTACACTAATTAAAAGAAAGGGATTTGGTCGTTGGCTTTTGCGAATCATCCCAAACATTATTGATAATTATATTAGGAACCTCATCGTACCGTCATTCACCGTCAGATGTTCTCTCACCGACACGTGGTACGATCGTAGCCATTGAGAAGACAGATCAGGCTGGATTTTTATTGAAAGAACTTCAGAATATTTTGATTTGCACAATGGCTCAAGGTATATTTGCAAAAGAATTCATTCACGAGTGATTATTTGGGAACGAGAACGCGACCATGGGAAATTATTGGGTGCGGACAACACACCGTTCGGACGCCCAATCAGAGGACATCAAGTGTACCCGGATCCAGCTGTATAACACATGTGGTGCCCTCTGATTGAGTTCCGAACGGTGCGCTGTCTGCACCCAATAACTTCTCCACGACCACAGGCCGTCACAATTTTCTTTTCAATAAACTATATTATTATTTATATTAAATATATCAAAAATGTAATATCATAAAATTACGTCTAAATTTTAAAAAAAAAATTTTTAAAAAAATTTATCAGTATTTTTTTAATATTATTTTTATGTAAAATATAACAGATTTATATTGTATCATAATTATAATTTTAAATATTTTAAATATGTATATTTATACAGAGATCGAGTCAATCATGACTTGAATTAATTTTTTTCAAGTGAGCTAATTTTTAACTAAAAAATTGAGTGAATTTTGAATTGAGCAAAATGCAAATGATTCGATCAAATTTTGATCTTTGCATAAAATTGTTATTCTTCCCCGCATATGATTGGGGGTGAAGCCGACGATGCATGTGATGCTACGGTTGGGCTTCTGAATGGTCGAGTGCTCGAATGTTTGAGTGCCCCAAATGTTTAGTCTTTAATGCAATAATTTTTCGAAATTCACGTGCTTAAAGTTGCATCGAAACTCCACTAACTCAATGGTTATAGATATAAAAAAATTTTGTTAGTTCAAAGTGTGTGTTAAGAAAAAATTATTGAATTTGAATGCTTAACCACGTCAGGCGTCTGGGATCCAATAGCAAGAGGTAATGTGAGACACTGTGAACCACGTTAGGCATCTAAGGGATAATAGCAACATGTAGCGTGAGATGCTGTTGACTCTGCACTAGATAGTGACCAAACAAAATAGATAATGAGACCGTCTGATTAGACCAATGAGGTGGCCTGATTGGATGAATCGACTAGGCCAGGCTAACACTTCAGCTAGGGCAATAGTGTGGGCTAGCCGGATTGTCCGGTCATACCACGTTATTGACGTGATCAGACAATTCTATTGTCAACTCTATGAGTGCAAGGTCCGTAGTGTGTAACAAGGTGCGTCGCTATTGGCCCACAAGCGCCTAATTATAGCAAGCTCCTAAGCTTAATAATATTTCGTATATCTAAGTATTTATTCGATTCTTTTGTGGGTTGATCATACGCAAATCACATGTGACATCAGATAATATATTTTTTATTTTTAAATATTTTGCTATGTATAATAGTTTTTATATTAAAAAATTTATACAAATTTAAAATGTCTACATAAAATGTACATTAAAAAATAAATCATTTCTTATAAAAAAAAAACATTGTACATACAAAACAAAAAAATTACTTATATTATGAAACATAATCACTATGTCTAGCCAAAAAAAAAAATTTATATGAAATAAAATTTTATATACAAAATATAACATAAATTAAAATAAAAGAAAAAAATAATTGCGATCTAACACATTGAACGTGTGAGCATTGCCTGCACACATGATGCCGACTTATTGGGCACCCAACAAACTCAATAACTTAAAAGATTTTTTACTTCTATAATACATAAAATTATTATATTTACACGTTAAACATTAAAAAATTTAATATTACATGATAAAATTTTTATTATATAAATATTATGTATAGACATCTTAAATTAATTGTGAGAATCTTTGTTAATATAAGTTTTTATTGAAAAAATAAATTGTATAAATAATAATTATGGAGTGTAATATATCTATATCTATACTATATATAAAAGTATGAGTTAAGCAGAAATTTTTTTTTTATCCTATCTGAATTTTTTAAATTTAAAAATCCACAAAAATAATAACAATTGCAATGTAGCAACAATTGCATTTTGGTCTCAATTTTTTCACCTTCTTATAAATCAGTTCAAATATATAATAAAATTCGTAAAATTATTTATGTATTTTTCGGGGACAAAGTTTCTAAAGGTAGGGAGAATTGTGACATCCGGAATTTAGTTTGAGACATAAAATTTCGAGTTGATTTGAACACAAAATGAATGTCCGCGTTCTCGAAGGGAGTCTCTCTTTCAAGAGGATTCGCGGCATGTCAAGCCCTGGTAAGGTTCTTCGCTTTGCATCGAATTGAACCACATGCTCACAAAGACAACAACAATTATATTTTGGTCTCAAATTTTTCACCTCCTTATAAATCAGTTTGAATGTATAATGAAATTCATAAAAGTATTTATATAAATTTCGGCGACAAAATTTTTAAAGGTGGGGAGAATTATGACATCAAGAATTTAATTTGGAATTTAAAATTTCGAGTTAATTTGGATCCGAAATGAATAATGTCGGACATAAGATAAATATTTTGGGACTTATTTATAACCATATAAATGCGGGAAGACAAAATTATAATTATTCTTAAAACAATAAAAAAATGGGCTGCCAGCAAGCGCCACCGCACCGCTCTTCTCATTATTTAAATGAAAAAACTCCCTATAATTACATTTAAGTTTTAACTTATCCACCACCTTACAAATAGGTGCAACTTATTTATATTTAACTATAATTTGTATTAAAATTTTGGGTGTATTTTTTTAAATTTAAAAATAAGCTACAATTGTATTTTGGTCTCATCTTTTTACTTCCTGACAAATAAGTCCAAATTATTTATATTTAAGTTCAATTTTTTTTTCAAATTATCATATTTATATTTAAGTTAAAAAAAACTGAAATTGCATTTTGAATTTTAACTTTTTCACCTTATTACAAATAGGTCTGAATTATTTATATTCATTTTCATATTTTTTCAAGTTATTAGTGTAAACTATTTATATTCAAGTCCAAATTTTTTTTAAGTTATAATATTTATATTTAAATCCAAAAAAGCTGAAATTATATTTTTGTCTCAACTCTTTTTACCTCATTACGAATAGGTCTAAATTATTTATCTTTAATTTCAATTATTATTTTTAGATTATTAGTCCAAATTATTTATATTTAAGTCTAATTTTTTTCAAAAGTTTTTATATTTATATTTAAGTCCAAAAAAGCTAAAATTGTATTTTAGCCTCAACTCTTTTTATCTTTTTACAAATAGGTTCAAATTATTTATATTTAATTTCAATTATTTTTTTCAAGTTATTAGTCCAAATTATTTATATTTAAGTCAATTTTTTTTTTAAAGTTCTTATATTTATATTTAAGTCCAAAAAAGCTAAAATGGTATTTTGGTCTCAACTTTTTAATCTCCTTACAAATTAATTCAAATTATTTATATTTAATTTAAAGTTTTTTTTTTGTTATTAGTTCACTGAATTAATGAATTTTATTTTTAATTTTATGAAAAAGTATGTTTTTCTTATCTGAAATTGTATTTTTGTCTTAATTGTTTCACCTCCTTATAAAAAGGTCCAAATTATTTATATTTAATGAGCTTTATTTTTTATTTCATGAAAATAAAAAAATTTATACCTAAAATAAATAATTTTAGATCTATTCATATAGATATGAAAGTTGGGAGATTAAATTATAATTTTCATATATAAAAAAGATGGATAAGGATGGGCTACTAGCTTCTAATTTCAGAAGCCAGCATCCAACACCCAAGCCTCCCCTTTGCCACGTGAAAAGAAAAGAAAAAATATTTTAGAAGAGCAACTGAAATTGCATTTTGATCTTAATTTTTTCACCGTCTTGCAAATAGATCCAAATTATTTATATTTAATTCTAATTTATATTTAATAGCTTCTGTGCCAGATAAATTTAATGCTCTCTTAAAGAATAGAGCAATATTCAGAAAGGCCAAAGGAGCGCATCTAGAATTATCGTATCTGATGTTATGTGGGATGTTGTAACTTAAGCATTGTAACCGATGTTTAGAAAGGTCGAACCGGGATCGAGGCATATCGTATCCGATATTATAGGGAATGTTGAGCTTAAGTATCATAACTAATGTGCAGAAAGACCGAATCAGCCGAAAGAATATCGTATCTAATGTTATGAGCATGCTGTAGCTTAAGCATCGTGCCTTACATGAAAAAAGGGTGAACCAATGGGACCACGTGCAACGCACTTGAAACATACTAGTATATATAATATTATGGCTATATTTATTTGTAAAAATTAATTTTAATAAAATTAAAATTTAAATTTACATAAAAAAATGTTTTATTAAAAATTATAAATAATGTGAAATAATGAGAATTATAATATAGATTAATTATTATTCTAATATAAATATTATGCAAAAAATAATTAATTTTTATTTTAAATTATATATATAATATAATATATAATTAATTTTTAATATTAAAATATATATATATAATTGAGTGTATTACCTAATTAAATAAATAAGTACTGTAAATTTATGACATAACCTCAGGCCCAAAGCAGAAGCTGCGTGGACCACTGCCACGTTGGAGCTAAAGGGTATTATCGTCCATATGCCGCTACCACGTTGGAGCTAAAGGGTATTATCGTCCATATGACGCACCGACTCTGGTCTTTTTTTGAAGGTAAAGCGGGATTTCTTGTGCGGATCGTTTTATGCTTCAGCCTTCTCCTTTACTCCCTCTTAGCTTTTTTTTCCATTTCTAGAATCTGGCGACTCCCGCTCCCTCCCTCTGGCCACTGATGAGAAGCTAGAGAGCTCGCTGTCTAGGGTTACGTCGATCGGATACTGGACCATTCACGGGCGATTATGGTGAGATTCGACTTGCTGCTGCGTTGTCTTGTTGGAAATCGACGCTCTGGTTTTGTTTTTGCATATGCATTGCATTCTGCGTAGATCTTGGAGTAGTGGAATTTTGGAGTTTATTGGCAGTTCTTGTCCCCGTTCGACGCTCTTAGGTGCATTGCATGTGTTATTTCGGGGCGAGAGCGGGATTTGTTGTTGTAAATCTCGTCTGCATCGTGTTTAATGACAGTAAAGGAGCTGGAGTGTATCTGATTTCGTTCTTAATTTGAGTTTGCTTGTCTTTTTTGCAGTGGTTATGAGTAGATCTTGCGAAATTGTTTTAGGGTTCAATGGGCTCCTTTTCATCGGTTTTTTTGCCCGCTTTTTTGGCTGTTTGATAGATCATGAACGGAGGTTTCCGAGTAGGGTTGTAGAAGTATAGAATGGAGACTAGTCCTGCTAACCATGGGGAGGACCCTGAGAAGAAATCCCACCATGCGGGTCCATCTAAGTGCTCCCCCTCCCCGGTGGCTTCATCTGAAAGCGCCGTGGGAGCTTTGAAAGCAGCGAAACGCGGTGGAGTTGTAGCCGGTGGAAGACGTTCTGGGCCTGTTTCATCAGGTGGGAAGACGGCTGCTGGGAATGGAGCGCCGGATTCGAGGTCTAGAAGGTCTACTTCTCTTATGAATCCAACTGTGAGCTCGAGTGCTGCCTCATTGCCAAGGAGAAATAGCACCGGCGGGCTTGCACATAAGCAATCGATGGAGGCTTCAAGAAAATCTCCAATTGACGTGAAGAAGGTTTCTCCGTCTGCTTCAGATCCTGGCAAGAAAAGCAGCAGTGAAACCAGGCGACCATCGTTGCCTTCTGTGACCTCAGATGTTTCAGCACCAGAAACAGCTCTGAATGGGAAAAGAGCATCTCTAAGCCCACGGTTGCTCTCGAGATCCGATAGTGGCAAGGGAGATTCCAAGCGGAAGCCTACTGTTAAACCATTAGAGTCAGTTCGTTCTTCGAGGAGGATGTCATCTTCATCATTGGACAGCTCTATTGGCTGCAGTAGTGTTAGAAAGACGGCCACAAATGTTTCCTCCTCTTCAGCACGCTCATCATCAGTCACAAGCAGCTTGAAGTCTAGTTCTCTGTCATCATCTACTGATAGAGCTTCTATACCTGGTTGGAAGAAGACTACTTCAGCTGTAGAGAGTCGTCATTCTCGTTTCATGATGCTCCCACAGGTGGATACTAAAGCTAGGGATGACCAGGTGTGTCAGAATGAGAAATTGCTATCTTTTGTGTTGATTATATACATTTCTTTTTAAACTTTTGGTCTGTTCTTTTTGCAGCAGAGACACTAAAATTCAGTTTAAATGAACTATATATTTATTATTGAAGCATTTGCTTTTGTGCATGAATGGAATTGTTTGATTGCTATTCTTTTGATTCAGAGGCTTGATCTACGAGGCCATAGGATTCGTAGTCTTGACGCTGCTGGGTTGAAACTATCACCAAGCTTGGAGGTAAGTTATTTTTTCATACTTTTCAGCTTTTCTAAGTGTTTGCTATAATGAGTGGAAACATATATATGTTTATGAAAGGCTTATTTGCCTGCTTTGGATTTTACCTTTTGACTTTTGTTGTTTCTAAACTTTTCCACAAAAAATGAATAATTTGGTTGTTGTTCGTCTTTCATTGGTGCTTAAATACTCATTCCAGAGTGTAGTTTCAATTCTTGCCATCTGTTTTATTCTTGCCGAAACCTTCCCATTTTGATGTGGATTTTTATATTTGATCTTTGCTCATCTAGGCTGATGTTCTTTGTAATTCTCGAACATGCCAGTCTTAAATGTTCCTTTTCTACTATTCACTTTTGAAATAAAGCTTTGATGCAATAAGATGTAAGCTATATATGCCCTTGATGTTTGATGGCCACAAGTTTGTCTAATTTCTTTAATAGGCATCCTCTATAATCAAATTATTAATACAAATTCATTTTAGAGTGAGGTGTACCATAGCAATTGGAGGAAAAGACTAGCTGTTTAGACCTTTGTTAAATTGAAATGGATAAGTTGCCGTCGATAGCACCGGTTGCATTTAACCATAAACCTTTCCATAAGTCATTTGGATAAGACTATTCAATCATTTAGGTTTAAATTGGATGATTCAGATGAAACACTTAAGAGTCGGCCTTTTTAATTTGATATGAGTTTAAACTTGGACATGGTTTCTATTTGATTTAAAATCAGTGTATTGCACTTTGCCGCTTGTTTGAATTAGGCTATGATATCTTTTTTTTGGATTGTTGAAAGCTTGTTAAATACAAACCAATAGCCTTTTGCTGGCTTTTCTTTTCCAAATTTCACAGATCTGCATAAAGCAATCTGCTGTTGTTTATGACTCTTGGCCTCGTTTGGTTCGAGCTTTTTTTTTTAGACATGGAAAAAAAACTATTTTATTTTTTAAGTTTAATGAGAGAGAAATTTATTTTACTATTAGAAAGTGTGTAAAATGTGAAATACTTTCAATTCTAATATTCATATTTGTATTGGATGTGAAATAAAGTTGATTCTTATAGTTGAAATTTGTGTTGGGCAAAAATCTCACCTCGAACCAAACGAGGCTTTATAGCTGATTTGTACAATATTAATGTGTGTAGCTTGTAGTTTGTTTATCTCAGGGACAATCTGATATCATCGGTTGAGGGTGTTGAAATACTGAAGTGGGTGAAGGTAAGTTTTCTGGCTTCTTTAGGGTTCCTTTTATGCTAGTTGTAATTTGTTTATGAAGTCTATATAGAGATTTAACATGGTACTAGAGTTCCTAAGTCTGATTTGTAGTCCATGCTTAAGCTTTTAGGTCTGTTGGTAACCAAAGATATAACTTGGTATTAGATTTAGAGTTTTGAAGTTTGAAGTCTGGTGACCCCAATTATCTATAACATAAGGTTAAAAAAAATTGCTTATGCCAAACTCCACATTGCAAAGCAAATAAGGTTTTAAGTGAGGGGGTATGTTAGTGAGCCATAACCTACAAGCTTAAGCTTTTAGGTCTGCTGGTAACCAGGGATTTAACTGAGCTTTTGTTGATGCTTTGTAATTTGGCCTTGCTTTTCCCTATCTTACAATTGATTATGAAAGGTACTGGATCCCAAAATCATTGTTTGATTGGTTATATTTCTTTGCCGTCTTGTAGGTTCTGGATCTGAGCTTCAACAACTTCAAAGGGCCAGGTTTTGAACCCTTGGGAAATTGCAAAGCTCTGCAGGTATTTAGTTCTTTATTGCATGCTAACAGAACTTGTTTACATATTCAGGTTTTTTTCAGCGCAACTTTCTGGTAATAAATAATGCATCATTTTTTTTCTTGTTTTTCAGCAACTCTATCTTGCTGGAAATCAAGTCACGTCACTCGCTAGCCTCCCTGAACTCCCTAACCTTGAGGTATGGAAATCAGAGAAATTACAGTAATAATTTTTTTTTTTAAATTACAGTAGTCAGTCAGTCCCAAATCATTTGTTGTCCTGAAATCAGTGCCTTTTTATGTAGTTTCTGTCCGTTGCTCAAAACAAACTAAAATCACTTTCCATGGCCTGTCAACCTCGCTTGCAGGTTGTCTTCCTTCCCTTTTATTATATTTCCTATGGTTCATTCTTTTGCACACCTCTTTACCAATATTCAATTATATTCAGGTCCTGGCAGCGACCAAAAACAGAATATCAACTCTGAAAGGCTTCCCACATTTGCCTGTGCTTGAGGTTAACATTTTCATTACGAGTTTGACTTAGCATTGAAGATATTTGTTATTGATAGCCATAAGTATGTATTTTGTTGTCTTTCATATGCTTCAAAATTTAAGCTCATGTATGATTCATATGAAGCCTTTTCAAGGTAGACATAGCAAAAGTTTTTATTTTATTACTCTGGTTTTTCATGCATCTCTACTTTTAGACTTTTAGGGTCTGTTTGTTTGTATGGTTAAATTTAACAAGGTTAAAATTAAACTTGGATAGAGATATTTTTTTACTGAAAGTTGTGAATGATGTGGAATAAAGTTAGTTATTATGTTGGAATATGTGAGGGATGCGATATAAAATTAGTTATTATGTTGGGATATGTGAGGGATGTGGTATAAGTTAGTTATTATTTTAGTAATATGTGTAGGATGTGAAATAAAGTTAATTTTTAATATTAAATTTTATGTGTGATGTGATATGCCAGGTTAAAATTAAACTAGGTTAATTTTTAACTTCAAAATAAACGAGGCCTTAGATGCCTTTTCCATACCATTGACATTTTAATGCATACTAACAACATAAATTTCATGCTTTATTCATTCTAGTAGTTCTTCATTCCTAATTTTAAGTGCATTGTTTTTTGGGTTGCATCGATGGGATGACTTTTAGTTTCCATCCATTTGAAATTTTGCTATTATCAAATGAATTAGGTCATCACAAATGAAGCATTTGGAATATTACTAAGTATCAGAAGTTCTGAAATACTCTTTTAGGATATGATGTTTGGTTTTTAAGATGTAATGTGGTAAGGCCCTATTTGACAACAAGACCAAGTTAGTCTTGATATGAAATTTGTGTTATTGCCTTAAAATAGAGTTGATTAATGTATTGAAAATGATGTAGAATGTGAAATAAAATAAATTTTTTATATTGAAATTTGTATATAGTGTTATATAATTCAATTTATTATTATTTTTTTAAATTTTATAATGAATGTACCGTTTTGGTTTTTGATATGATCAAATTGGTTTTGTTGCCAAATATGGCCTAAATATCTGTAATTACACGACAGTATTTCATTGAGATGATCCAGATGAATTTAAATAAATTTGTTCTTTATACTTTATTTGACAATTTTATCCTCTTATTTCATGTTAGTAGTTCACCCCAACATTGTTCATTCCACTAACTCTGTAAATTGTTGGTTTTTATAGTGTTTTGCAAATGTCAGGTTTAAATAGTGTTTCACAAAATGCTAGGTTAACTAGCAATTTGCAAAACACTCGACATCAAGCAATTTGCAAGCAGAAGCTTATTTGATGTTTCCACGGTCATATAATCTATAATTGAATAGGAGGCCATATATACAAAAGTATATTTCATACTCAATAGTACAAAACAAAACTAGAATTTAGCATATGAAACGTAAATGTACAAATTTACATAGCAGATATACATACTGATCCATTCTCCACGTAATACCAAACACATTTAATTTATTTGTTGTGTTTCTCTAAGAGTGCTTAGAAATTTGTTCTCTTTTGAGTTGTATCTGAACCAAGGTATTATCAACATGTAGATAGCAATTGGACCTCCTTAGTACGTTGCCCATGTCATATTGCTTGGTCTATGTCCCAATATTCTTCTCTCTACACTCAAAGTGCGCATTCTGAAATTTATCCATTGATATCTATTGTGTGGCAACACCACTTAGGGCAATGAATCATGCTCGGAGGTTGAAAGATAGTTTGAGTGTTGATCAAACTGAGAGTATGATGGTCATGTGGTTGAATCTAATCTAGTTTAATGCTAAAATGATGAGGTGAGTGCAAATCTCTCTACAATATTTTTCTTCAGTGAAATCTAAAATACAATGGAGGAAAATAGGAAAGTGAGGACAAGATGTTGAATTTGGAGAGCCCTAAACTAAAGGATCATGTTTGATGATCACTGATGTAAGGGGGTGGGTACGTTGTTGGTAGACTAGAGGCTATGTGCTTATACAAAAAGCATTGGTTGTGGAGGGTTTTTGTTCCCGAAAGTGTTTTAAGTATGCATGAATTGCTAGTATGAGCAGTGACTTGCAAACCGCTTTGTTGCCGAACATTTTAGAAATCACTAATCAAAAGAGTGGTTTGCAAAACTCCTAATTAAACCAGCTATTTGATATATGCTCTACAAACAAGTTATCTGCATTAAACTATAGTTACAAAAGTAGAACCACAGTTCCTTGGTGGTAGCATGACACGAACAATGAGAACTCGTATGAAAGGAGGGGATTATTTGCTACGTTGTTGGAGGGATCTTTGTAAAAATTTATCTGAAGTCAAGTTTTGTGCTGAAGTATTGCATAAAATATATTTCTTTGAGCTAAACATATAGTCTCTTCAAGGTCCAGCTAAAATGCATCACTGGATAATGGATTGCATTTAGTTTCAAGGTCCGGCTAAAATGCATCACCGGATAATGGATTGCATTTAGTTTTTTTTAAACTGAATTTTTATGCATATGCCTTCCACAACAATGTTTACATGTTATCCTAAATCCTAATCTAGCAGTACAGGTTAGAAATATATCTATTTATGCATTTAATAAGTTTTTATTTTTTAAATGTTAAATAATAAATTCACTTTTCCTGATTGCTGGTCAAGTAGTATCCAGCCAATGTGGAACTCTAACCCCTTTGGGTAGTTGTCAATCTTTGCTTGCAGCTGTCACTTGGTCGAAATTAATGAGAGACTCATTTATATTTCCTTGTTTGTCACCTGAGTGCTTTTCTAAAAAGAGAGCTATTTTCTTTCTGTGGAGATTAAATTTTTGAACTTTTTTTTTTCTATATTTTGTTGTAAGAACATAATGTCAAGTTTTTATTTGCAGCATCTGCGGGTGGAAGAAAATCCTATACTGCGAATACCTCATGTGGAGGCTGCTTCCATATTATTGGTTGGTCCAACCTTAAAAAAGTTTAATGATCGAGGTACTTCTTCTTCAGCTCATGTGATGCAGTATCATCATAAGTGGTCTTATTGCATTTCACTTATGGCTTCTTGATGCTTGAAATATTATGGTTTTAGCCACCCTGGTCATTTTTGAACCTCCTGGTTTGTATTTCTTCTTTTGCTTTCCCAATAAAAAATCCTATTTAATTAGTGTATTCTCTTTCCTGATTGATATAATTGTTTCTGTTGTTTGCTTTCATCTTAATCATAAGATTGAGGCAGGATGGGTATAATGGAGTGTGACTTGTGTTTTATGGGATAGATGTTGCTAATGAAGTTGAAAGTAAAATTTTATAAAACAATGATTTGAAAATTTATACTATATAGGAGTGAATGCAGGACAATTAAATGGCAAAATATCCAAAGATTAGTGTAACTAAGATGCAGGTGTTTTGATGGATGGATAGTCACATCAGAGTGGAGGACATTATTAATTAGGGTTTGTGCACTACAGTACTGAGGTTCAGATGAGGGAAGGACCAAAGGAAGTTTTAGATTTGTGCATCGTGGACTACCAGAGGCTCGAGAGAAGATCTAAGTCATAATATAAAGAGAGAAGGGGTAGATCAAAAATGACTTGTGATAAGGTCATAAAATGTGATCTTGAATCAGCTGCGCACATGGCGAGCAATGCTTTATGTAGAGCTGAATGGACAAGAGATATTAATGTAGTGATCCCAAGTTGTTCAGATTAAGGCTTTGTTGCTGTTGTTATTATTTTATAATAATTTGTAGTTGATCCCAAGATTTTTCTCAAAAATCTGTGGAATATTCTTTGTATATGGCCTATAATCAAGATGTTTGTACTTAACTAATAATGCGTTCTAGAACTGTGCATTTCATTTAATTATTGTTCAATGTTTTTTGTTTGAGTAATTTTGTTGATTTTCTGTGCTGCTTTCTTTATTTTTTTTATAGATCTATCTCCCAAGGAGCTTGAGATTGCAAAGTTATATCCAGCCCACACGTCTCTATGCATCCGGGATGGTTGGGAATTTTGCTGTCCTGAGTTGGCTGTAGGTACAACTATTGACATCTTCTATGCACCTTTTCATACTGTCAAACTAGTTTATTTATTAGTATTAAACATCTTTTTAGTCTTTGTTTCATATGCGTGTTTCTTTTAAACCAATTTTTCATATATAACAGTTTAAATTTAAGCGTCTTATAAATGGCTGCCAAACAGATAAAAAATTAGCTCTTTAGAGGGCACCCTTATTAAGATGAAAAATTGTTGTTCCTACCTTGACTGTAGAGGAATGCATGATATCGCTGAAGCTCACTGTGATAGAGTGTTAGAGTATTTACTATAATTTCTAGTTACCACTTGTAAAAAGTGCTCTGAGAGTGCAAGTGCAACTACAAATGAAGGCTAGCCCCCAAAGCCTAGGAGTGAAGTGCAAAGCACACTGAATTTGTTTCCTGTTGCTTTAATAATGGAAAGCATTTCATGCATACCAAAGAAATAACGGGCTACAAGTTTAGCAGCTTGCTGCACTTTTTGGTTTCAAATCATATTGGTAATGATGATAAAGATTAGTACGGGGAGAATCTTAGATGTCTCTCTTGCGATGGGTTAGGTCATGGGATCTCTCACTCCCTCACAGGTTAGGGAACCTCACTTGTGTTCATGGGAATCCCCGGTGTCGACATGCTTTGAGTAGAGGCTTCATGACTTGGTCAACTAGTCGGATTCATTGACACCACTTAGCTGAGTATTTATTTATATTTTCTTTTAGGTCTTTTTATATGAGTGAGGTGTGCCTCTCCTTGATATCTTCAGTATCACTCACTTTATAAGGTGTTGTTTATTCCCTTAGTAATTTAATAAATAAGCTTGGACTAACTTAAAAAAGGGGAATTGAATACATGAGCATCATACCTTAGCTTGTTAATTGAATGCCGAGTTGATTTGACCATAAAAACTACAATTTGGGTTATGCTTAGTTGGGATGCGTGAGAAACGAAATTGATGCAATGCTAATGTAGATCATTTGCTTTTTCAATGTTGGATATTGGCATAGGATGCTTGGTGTTGGTATCTAATTTTTGTGGAATTTTTACTTACAAATATTCATTTTGCTGAAAGGATATGATGAGAAATAAGTACATCCGTGAGAATATTGAAGTAATCTCTATTGAGAATAATCTCAGAAAAAGTTGGCTTAGGTGATTTGGATATATAAATTGTAGGTCTATAGAAGGCTTAGTATGGAAAGTTAGATTATTGGATCTTGTCCGTATAAAAAGAAGAAGAGAGGCTAAAAATGAGATGACAAGAAACTATAAGGAATGATCTTACATACTTGAAGCTAAATAAGAATTTGTTATTTGATAGAATGCAATGGAAATAAAGGATTTATGTAGTCGACTCCCCTTAATGGGATAACAACTTAGTTGTTTTTGTTGTAGGTTTATTTTGTTGAATTTTCTTTTATTGGTGACATGGTAGTAAGGATTTCTGTAATGACATTAGTAATTGTTTCTGAAGAGCAGTTGCACAATTATAAGAAAAATATGAATTGCTTCACACCATGTCACAGTATATCTTATGAATTTATAAGGAACATAAATTGCTTCAAGTTATATGAATTGTATAACTTGTTTGGAGAAGATAACTTTTCATGCTGCTTTTATTATGCTAGGCTTTCAACTTAAGTTGGATATATATCGTAACAATTTAATTTTTTTACACTTCCCATTTTGGACAGATTCTGCGTTTTCATTTCTTACTGAGAAATGGAAGGAACACTTGCCCCTTGGCTTCATGCTCAAGAAAGCCTCAGTTGACCCTCCATTTGAAGGAGATATTTGTCGCTGCCATTTCAGCTTTGTAAATATCAACAGCGACTCTGAATTGACCCTTAAATATCAGTGGTTTATTGGAGAAAGTACTTCAATTAGCCTTGTGCCTATTGCTAATGCAGTTGCAGAGGTATATGGTTGTTTGTCTAATATAAATTAGCATATTACGACCTGTGACTTATGAAGTAGGATATTTTTCAATTTTGTAACAAGGTATACTGGCCATCACACGAGGATGTTGGGAAATTTCTAAAGGTTGAGTGCACTCCAGTTTTAAACGAGACAGAGTATCATCCCATTTTTGCTATTTCATCACCTGTTTCTCCAGGTATGCTTGTGAATTCATTGAGTTTTTTTTTTTTCATTTGTTAATGTGTAAATCTTAATTTGTGAATTTAATCTCAGGAATCCTTTTGAGGCCTTGTCTTCCCTATGCATGCAATAAGCACTTTTTTCACAAATGAGCCCTACATGCCATGTTTCAAAGATTTCTTGTCAAAATAGATATTTTAATACCATATTAGTACATGGAGAAAACTAAGATGCAACATTTGAGAGCAACAGATTGCCTTTTAAAAAAGGGCCTTTCAACAAGGAAAATTTTATTGAAATTGTTTACACGTAGGCCTTTTAAAAGAGGAAGCTCCCTTGGAGATTTTGTCCCCTCTTTTTTCGGTGAAATTTGTGTTGAACATTATAATTAAATTGATATTTTTGTTTTAGAATATTATACTTCAAAAAAGCAAGGGGGCAAACATATATGAATAATGAGTTTTTAAGTTTGACATTTTGGAACTCAAAATGTTGGTCTCCATGTAACTCAGATGCATTATATATACGGTTTAATAAATATGAAGGATTTTTCCTTTTAGTTGTAGCCTAAGAGATGATCAAGTTATCAAAAAGAGTAAACAATTTATATATTTTGGATCAATCATACAAAATAATGATGAAATATATGGTGATGTTATTAGCAGGATCTAAGCAGGTTTGATAAAGTGAAGGAGTGCATCTGGCGTATTGTGTGATAGTAAAATTCTACTTAGATTTAAAGGTAACTTTTATAAAATAGTTGTTAGGCCAGTGATGCTAGGTGGTACTGAATGCTGGCATATAAAGCAGAAACACATAACCAAAATGAGTATCACAGAATTGAGGATGCTAAGGTGGATAAGCGAGTACACGCGAAAGGACAAGATGAAAAATAAGTATATTTGCGAGAAAGTTAGAGTGGCCTTCCGACCACACCTAGTGGAATAAAGGCTTGGTTTGTTGTCGCTTGTTTTGTAGCCTAAGAGATACTCGAAGATTATAAAGTTGTTTGAAGAATAATTGTAGACATTCAAATTACTTGTATTTTGGAGCCTACACAGTTCAAATTGAGGCTGCCTTACAGATGGAGACTGGGAAGCCATGTATTATAAATTGCGTCCACTGAGCAAAATTTACAGTCTTAATTATATGTACTATATTTCATTCTCTACATCTTGCGGGATAACTTGAAAAGTTTTCCTTTATTAAATAGAACTGTTATGATTATTGTTTTGTAGGTTAAAAATGCATATTTATATGTTTATGGATGAAGTATACAGTATGGATGTGTATTTTTTTGTTTCCCTTTTTTGTCACAGTACACACATTTTACTGATATAGTACTTAAATTGCAAATTAACCTCTTCTTGGGAACTCTATGAAAGCTAGGTTGTCAAAGGGCCAGAGGCTTAATCCAACTGGACAATAGAACTTGAAATTTTTCTGTTGAATCAACACATTTAAGATCAGGTTGTGTTCTGGTTGATGAATTTGACCCGAGAATTTTTTTTTTTCATGACTAGTTTGAGTCAGGTTGGTTTATCCAAAAAATTTATCCCCAATAAAGTACACACAAAGCTATGAGTGATAATCCAAATTTCTTGATTAAGTGATGATTTTTATAATAATTCATCGTCAAATCAGTTTGTATGTGTACTATAGTACATTTGCCTTCCATTATTTTCCTTCTGCTCCATATATAGATCTTAAATAATATTTGAGATTTTGTTCTGATTGGTTGACTTGAAAAAATATTGATTGGGTTTAACTTAACCGGGTCAAATTTGGGTCACACATGAATGCAATCCCTAAACTCTAATTGTCACGTATAAAAATGCCTAAGATAAGGGCCTAATCCCTTCCCGCTTCTACTGGGTCACATCGTTCAGGTAATACAAATTTTTAGATGATATTAAGATGGACAAAACATGATATTTAGTTATACAAGCTATATCAACAATCATTTCGATACCAATTATTTAACTATTTTGAAATCTTTTGTTATACTGATATTATAACCCCTTTCAAAAAATATACATAATTTGTTTGGGGATTAGTAGTTTACTAGGTCATGCTATTAATATATTGTACTATGTAGTGATGAAGGATAAAGTGATCTATGTATTATCAAGAGGGTTATTTAAGGTAATTTGAAATGAATCTTGTTGGCCTCTAGAGATGACAATAGATTGTGACGTTTGATGACAACAAAATCAAAATGGTAGTTCTAATCACATTTCGTGCAAGACATGTGATTGTAGGACAAATTGCCATGTGAGCTGAAAAGTAATGTCCAGTGAAGATAGGAAGTCGATATAATTGAATGATCTAGGAAACAAGAATGACTTCAACGGGACAAGTTAAGACAAGGGTGAGTTGGCTCATTATAGGATTTCATAGGATATCTTGTTAAAGTAGATGAAGAAACACCACCCTTGGCTGACTAATTTACCCAACTTAATGTTTAATTTAAATGTCACAAAATATCCCAAGTTAAAAATTAAGCAAGAAGATTTGATTTCAAGCTAACATTAGAATGTTTGGTTGTGAGAACTGAATAGTCTGATACCATCGGACTGTGGGTTGAGACGGACTTGGTGGTTCGATGTTCCCAAGCGGCTGGATAGTTGAATAACACGTCAAACTATCTGATGGTTGTAATTGAACGACAGAACCATGGGACCGTACTATTTAAAAATAACTGGATAGGCGTAATGGTTAGAAATTTTAAATGACTGGATGGTTTGATGGGGTCATTATACGATTTGATTGGCGTGTAGATTCAAATTCTACCATTTTTCATCCAGGTAAAGAGAAGTTCTTGATTTGTTTCAAACAACTATAATCTATTGAAAGGAATATAAGTTTCAAATGACAATGATGGTGGCACCTGGAGACATCGGTGGGGAGGAATGCATTGTACCACTAACGTTCAGCTCATGAATAAGAAACCCAAATAGGGACGAGTTAGGAATGCATAGTTTGGGACCCCTAAATGGATAATCCTTTGTAATTAAATACTCAGAATTAGATTAAGAGAGCGACCTGATCAATCAAGCGTAGTTGATCTCGAAGTCTTTATAAGCAGTGTATTCGAAATTGAAGGCATTGAGCCCTATGACCTACACATCCATGGCGTGCAACATCACAGACATTCAGCTAAAGGCATTGGCTGGTTTGTTATTTACACCGGCTTTATACTTGAGTACAAGACATATACTGTTGGAAGAAGGTAACCTGCTTAGCATGCCTGGTACTGAGATTCTTTAGGTAGTTTAGGTACTTTAGTGCTTGGTGATCTAAATATCGAATAAACTTTGTGGCGAAGATGTAGTGGCATCAATGACAGAGTGCTTGTACGACGATGTAGAACTACTTATCATAGGTCATATTGCTGTTGTGAAATGTGCGACAGAGTGACCTTGACTACACACTTCTTTGATCGTTGTTACAGGCTACTTCTAAGGTCCTGTTTGGCGCGAGGACTAAATCAGGACCAAAATGATACTAATTTAAAAAACAATAATAATAATAATAATAATAATAATAAATAAATTTTTTTAATCATTCTACATAAATTTTAATATAAAAAAATATTATTTTACTTTACATACTCAATAATTTTCAATAAAAAAATTAATTTTATTTTACATCCTAGACCAAAATGAGTACCCTGCGATATCTTCTTTCTTTTTCAGTCATTCCCAGTCCCGAGATGAGTTCTCGTCCCATCTTGCTTTTGCTACCGGTCATCGTAAGCAACCTCTACTAACGCTATTGTTGTAGCGGAGCTAGCATTCACAGCAGATTCCATTCAAAAAAAAAATTCCTGTTCCCACTTCCGCCAGTAACAGACAGAAGAGAGAGAGCTATAAACAGGGAACCGCCACCCGACGAAACAACGGTTTACAACAGAGTGACCCGAGACATCGAGCGAAAAGTGAAATAAAGTATATATTTTTATTGAGAATTATTAAGTATGTGAAGTAAAATAATATTTTTTTATATTAGAATTTGTGTAGAATGATTAAAAAAATTTATTTATTATTATTATTGTTGTTTTTTAAATTAGTGTCATTTTGGTCCTGATTTGGTCCTCGTGCCAAACAGGGTCTAAGACCTTCTCAAAATTGGGAAGTTTGAGCATATGGGCTTCAGTGAGTCATGTCTTTATCTTCCGTAAGGTTCGATCAGCGGCCATTGAAATTTTTTCCCTTTCAAGTAGTCAGTGATGGGAGCACTAATTGGGCTAAAGTCTTGAATGAATTGATGATAAAATATAGCCAAACTGTAAAAGCTATGAGTATCGTAGATATTATTAGGTGTAGGCCATTCCGGAATAGTAAACATCTTGGAGGGCTTTATAGACAATCCCTCGATTGAAATGATGAAGCCCCAGGAAATTGGTTGTTGTCGTAAAATGATACTTCTTTAAGTTCACGTAATGTTTTTTGCATTTCAGGACTATGAAAACTCATGGAGATGGTTATGGTATTTCGTTGTGGATCTATATTTTAGATCAAAATGTCTTCAAATTGTACTAGAAAGACACCGATGAAGCGGTGCGGCGCTTGGGTCATCACCTTTATGAAGGTACTGGGTGCATTGGTGAGATCGAATGGCATAACTAGTTCTTTGTAAAGACTATTTTGTCTTAAATGTGGTCTTACACTTTGCTCACCCTGATTTGGTGATAACTGTTGCGTAGGTTAACCTTTGAGAATACTTGTGCCCCAGCCATGATGTCTAGTAATTCATTTAATCGGGAGATTGAGAACTTGTACTTGACAGTGATTTTGTTGATGGCTCGCGAGTCGACGTACATGCGCCAATTACCATTCTTCGGAGTGAGAAGGGAAGGTACGATGCAAGGGGAAAGGCTTTCACGCTTGAAACCTTTCTTTAGAAGATCTTGCACTTGGCGTTGAAGCTCAACATGCTTGGTAGAACTCATCTGATAATGGGGAAGATTTGATGGTGAAGAGCTTGGCAACAGATTGATCTCATGCTGGATATCTCGCATAAGATGTAACTCATCTGGGAGCTCTTCGGAGCACAGATTGGAAAATTCATCGAGGAGTTAGCTAGCCTCCTCGGGAACCTTATGGACAATCAATGTGGACTCGGTCGACTAGAGTGCATTGAGTGGGTAAATGGGTGACCCTTTTTTTGCCTTCTTATAATATTGGGGATGAGGTTTAGATTTTAAACTTATGAAGTACTGATACTTCGTGATGCTTAACGTATTCGTATTGTATTCATATCGAATACTGATACTCTTCCATACTCCCTGATATATATTCGATACGCCACATGACACATCTTTTTTTATTTTTAATTTTTAAAAATTCAATACTTGCCTTCTGAATACTTTTAATTAGGAAAAAAAAGTTAAAACAGTTTGTCTAGTTCACACGATAAAAAATAAAAAATCTCATATATAAAACACAATTCATGCATAGACTTAAATATTAAAATGGAGAGAGATACTAAGCTTACACAGTTGAGATTGCAAAAAAATTTATGCACGCTATTGTTTCAGCAATAGAAAAAAGATTTAGTGTACCTCAATAGATACTATCTCTGCTTCTATTGAACGTTGATCACTTTTTTTTTACCTTAATGAAGCTCATATTACAAAAAGGATAAAACTTTAGTTTTTTTAATTTTATCTATTTATTTAGTTAGATACTCGGAGAGAGAAGAATATGTATCTATCTTGATCATGTCAGTATATATGAGTTTATGTTACAACATTTGTATTATTATCAATTTATCTCGCTTGCATCGACAAAATTGATTTGGGTCAGATTTAAATTGAAACTAAAAGTAATTTATTGATGTATATTTAAACTCTCATCTCAATTAAATAGTTTTTTAATTTAAGTTTTTTAAATTTAATAATTATTCAGAGATGTTTTTATTTTTTTTAATTGAATGATTTATATTATTTCTTTTAGTTAAGAATGTTTGAAAAAATATAATTAATTTGAAGATATTTCTAAGATTTATAGTAACATGATGAATGAGTTATTATTATCTATCATAGAGCTACATTTTAAATATGAGATTATGACGTATTATACACATATATAACAATCGTATTCTGATGTATCCATATCCTAGTTTTTTGAAGTTTGGCGTATCGTCGTATTCGTATTGTATCGTATTCATTTCAATGTATCGTATTCATGCTTCATAGCTTCAAACATACTTGAGTTACTGGGCTAGTCGAAATGACGTTCATGCAACTCCAGCTATCAATGCTGAGCTTATAAGGCTTATCTCATTGTTTTAATTTAAAATATATATATATATTTCTGTTTTAAAAGAATTATAGTTATATGTATATGGGGCCGCACGCCGCACAGCGTCTGACACACTTGCACGCGCAGCCCCAGTGTATATATATGTATAGGAGCGTGGGCTGCAATTTTTTTTTTATTATACTAATCTGCACAGCGCCTGGCGCGCATGCACACGTGTCCCTAATATATATATATATATATATATATATATATATATATATGTATATATATAGGATGTGCCTCCCACGCCTAGGGTGTGGGCGACACTTTTATTTTTTTTATTATAAAAATCCACCCGGTTTCGGGTCAAACCGGTCCGGACCCTGTTGGGCCACTACCGATCTGGACTCGGGTCCAAAGGCGGTTCTTACTGGTTTGACGCAAACCGGGTCAGACTAGTTCTGGTTCTTGGCGGACTGAAGTGGACTCGGTTTGATCTTGCCCAGTAAGCACCTTGAGCTGGACATTCACCCCTTCTCTGTCATTTCATCATTCATGCCAAGCCAAGTCTGCAAGCTTGCACAACTATTCTAAGAATCCTAGGTGGCTGTTTGTGCTTCTCTTGGATTCTCTTACTGTGGGTTTCTCGCTCATGCAAGCCTAACCACATGGGGAGCCTTATGTGAAGCCCAAAACACAAGTCTCTGTCCAGTGAAGTCCATGTGAAGACCAGCATTCATCCCTTTCTCTTGCTTTGTTTCTTTCAGCAAACTGCAACCTGTGGAATTCCCCCAACCGCTCATCTCCATTCGTTTAATTGCATGCAAATTCCTCTAACTTGAGTCACAGCCTCTATTGACCCAATTAATTGCTAGTCAGTTGACTTCAATTTAAATTTGTTTGAATGGATTATTTGATATTGATCTAATTTAGATATCGGTTTATTTGCAATTCATTTACTGGCAAGAAACTATAAGGAGTGATCTTAGTTACATTTATGTAGTCGACCCCATCTAGTGGGATTAAGGCTTGGTTGTTGTTATTGTTGTTGTTGCAATTCATTTACTGGGAAAGAAATTCTTGAGAGTTGAGTAATTAATGACAACAACTTAATTATCTCCTTGGAAAGCAATCTTGTTAAATTCCTTGAAGACAAGGTTAATTTGAACTCCTGATTTTTGATTGAAACTACGGAATGTTTTTTAGTTAATACAGTTATGGGCTTTGTGGAGTTTATTGGAAACCAATGTCAGATTAGGTTTATAAGATGCTACTTTGTCTTCTTTGACCATAATGTCTTTTGAAAAGCAAATGGCTTCTTGATTTGAAATAGAGTTCAAAATCCATCAACTTGCACTCCTTAAATCTTAGGTGCCATCCTGATGGCAATTTGGTGGGGACACGACGACATCGGACCGTCGATTTATTCCGGGCAGGGTCTACGCTCGACGTCCGAGATCTCACCACGTGGCGTCGATCTGGATGGAGGATTGATATCTACAGATTTGGCGGCAGGCACGATTGGTGACTGATCAGTGGATTGAAAATTCCCATTTAAATCAACTTATTGATTTGAATGGGAATATTCTAAATTTTGGGCTGATCTCGTTTATTTCCTTCTATTTTCAGACATTAAAATTTGGCATGTTGTAATCAGTTTTTATTCCTGCATTTATTTTTGCAATTTGAATTTCAATTGTAATCGCCTATATAATGGCAAGAACTAGTACTGTTGTTTTAATTCTGGAATGAAATCATTTTGAGTTTGAATAATGTGTGTGTTATATCCCAGTGAAAGGAAAGGTTTGGGCCTTGGGTGAAAATCCCTAAATACTTTAAAGAAATTTAAGGTATTTCTCCAACTTTTTTTGCTTTTTAAACCACACTTTCAGCTAAATCAAAGTCCAGGCCCCTTGATGCAATTATTCCAGGCCTATAATTCATTTCCCTCCTCCTTCCTCTCTCGACTCAGGACCCCGCTCGTGCGGCTCGCGGAGCTTTGCTCGCGCCGGCCTGCTANGCGAGCACTGGTAACGCCACTGCCGCTCTGACAGCGGGGCGCTGCCACCTCCGCTTCGCCACGCTCGCTTGCCTTGCCTCCGCTCCAGCCAATCCGCTGGCCACCAGCGACGCCGACGGCCTCGATGACGCCCCGTCGGTCGCCCCGCTCTGCCTCCTCCTCTGTGCTGCTCGACGGTCTCACTCGCCCATGCGCTACGGCGACGCGCTTCGTTCGCCACGCTTTCGACCTCCTCACTGCCTACTCAGCTTAGGCGATTCTGTCCGCCCCGTCACCATCAGTTTAGATTGCTTTGATTCATCCCGGTGGTAACGGAATCTTGACTTGAGGTAAATATGAACATTAACTGAATATTTCGAATATCTTGCGAGATCTTGTGGTGACGTCTGTTATTGGTACTGTTTGATTTGCTCACCTGTGTGACCTGACATTATTGTGCGATTAAATTTCTGTTGGGTAATATTTTATTGTGAGAACACCATTTACCGCGTAGCTTGGCTCTGACTTGTTGAGATATAGTTGCCCAATATCATTTGATAAATTTAGTAGATATTATTTGAACTTATTTCTAGATATTTAAAATTGACTCGCTCCATGGATTTATAGTTTCTTGATTATTATATAATTATCATTAGAGAAGTTTCTGAATTAACTTATGTTCATCCGCTAGAATTATATACTGATCCCTATTTTGGATTGCATCTTGCATATTGTCCCGCATCACAATTAAAAATCCTGTCATTACCGTGCTTCATGGATTGTGGTTTTTCATGATTTCATATTCATTGTGTTTATATGACAGCTTATTTTTTCTATATTGCTACTATTGTGATCAGGGACTGGATATCCAAAAGTTTTAAGTGCAAGTGTTCATGGTGAATTTGTCGAGGGAAATCTGATTCGGGGTTCTGCTGAGGTTGCATGGTGTGGTGGTACACCTTGGAAAGGTGTAGTGAGGTGAAAGTTCTGCTATTTAAACTTCCCATCAATTGCTTGCAGTGCTCTCTTAATGGCTTTCCAATGGTTGTCATTTTGCAATTGATTGTTATTGTGACTTTTTATTCAGCTGGTTGCGTCGAAAATGGAATAGCAATCCAACAGTAATTGTTGGAGCTGAAGATGTGGAGTATCGCTTGACTGCAGATGATATTGATTCAAGCTTGGTTTTCATGTACACTCCTGTAACAAAGGAAGGTACTAAGGGGGAGCTGTATTATGCGATGACTGATTTTGTTAAAGCAGGTATATGCTTTGCTTAAATGTCTTAAATCTCATTTACAGTAGATTTTTTGCGCTTTTTTGGTGGGATGATTTTGTCTCAGATTTTGTGAATAACTGATGGGATCCAAACCTCTGAAACGTATCTGGGAAAATTTAGTAGTAGTTGTAATTTGAATATTTGTTCATTTTTTTATAGAAAATTCTGAGTTTCTGCTTAGGTGCGATCCTTGTTGATGGATTGCCCAAGCGATGTTACGTTATTTATTAATCTGATAATTAGTGATGATAATCTGATATTGGTTGATACCTACACTTTCATTTTTAGTACCAATCAGAGACAAGCATTATGATCATGTTTGAGCAGTTGGGTTTCAAGGTAGGTGTCTTCATGTAAGGGAGGGAAAACAAGTGTATGATTTTATCATTTTTTTAGATGCTCCATAATTAAATAATACTTGTTCTTATGTCAGGCTTATGATTATTATTCTAATGATCTTGAATGTTTTAGGGTAGGTCCTACATAGTGCAAACCTTACAATCCTTTGGACATATGCTTTCAATGTCGGAAGGGCCATTTTTTTCCCCAGTGCATCAAATTTCCAATGCCTTCATATGCATAAGAATGTATATTAGTCAGTAATTTAATGATAATTTAGTATGATCCTTATCTTTATATAAGCCTTTAAGATCAGTGATCATCAGGTCATTTGTGTTACATGCATTCACATTGGACATATTTGTAACAGTTGATGTTCCTTAGCAAACTTGATATACAGTGTTTTTGCTTGGTTAAATCCTCTTATCTTACAATAAAAAAAAGCCTCTTATCTAAATTCATGATTCTTTATGGACGGTTGTGCAGGAAAGATCTACTTATTGTAGTAGCTTTGTTACTGAATTGCACTTGTGCTTGCTTCCTTAGCGAACTTTATGAACAGGCATATGCATAGACATGCAAAAAGTAGTTATTTTGATGCACAAGTCCTGAGTTCACAGATATTATCTTGATGCACCAGTATTATGCTCACAGATGAAGGCTTTGACGGTGCTTAGAAATTTCTACTGGACATGCTTTTGAGAAGTTTATGCTAGGCAAGTGTTTTGTACTAATAAGGGGATTTTGTGAGAACATGAGACCCTCAAAAGAAATTCAGTGTCATGAACTATCATAATTGATTAAATAATAGCAGGGGCATATATATATGTATATATAATACACAGATGACCAGTAAGAGACAACTGTAAATCCGATATTCTATATATGCATATCACCAATATTTGCAAATAGCGTATCTCTAAATATACATATTATGTATGGTACAAACTAAACCTAATATTAACATATTTTTCCATATGTACATGTCCAAAATTTATATATATGCAAGATTTTAATTTAAATATCCAAAAACACTTTTAATTATACCACAACTTATATAGAAGCTAAGGTCATCTAGTCTTCCAAAAGATGACGTAACATTAGTCATGGATACCATTAACCAGAAAATTTTGGTGTAAAGGAGTGGGTTTACTGTTCAGTATGAAGTCACAACAAACGCAAATGAATACACTAAGATTGCCAAGCTTATCATGTTTGTAACATATATGACTACAATTCCTTAAAAGGTGAATTTTAAAAAATAAGTATATTATTAGGAAATATTAATAGTCAAAGCATAGAGTAATTCCATACAATTGTAGGAAATATATTTCAATGCACGTCCAAATAAATCTATTTATATGCTGCATGCTAATAAAATGCATGTGAAATGCAATAAATAAATAAATAAATATATATATATATATATATAT
>JAEMOT010001699.1:0-22721 GCA_019297695.1 Apostasia ramifera | reverse complement strand
ATATATATATATATATATATATATGTATTATCCAGTTTACACATATGTGCAGATAATATATAACCTATTAGCAGGAAGTTTCAAAGAGAACATAGACTTTTGATAATATATAACCTATTACACATGACATGCTTTCGTTGTGGATACCACATACAATTGGTCATAAAATTTGAGACTTGCAACCTCAACATATAAGGTACACAAAAACAACAATTTACATAAGTTCAATATTATGTTTTGCACTAATTTAGAGAGGACAATATATTTGTTTTACTAAACGTGAGTTGTGTTAGGTTTGTAAGAGAGCATTCATATAGATTGCTAAGTAATCATGCCAAGTATATAGTTATAAACATGGAAACCAAGTAAATGAGTGAGATCACAAGCATGACCATGAAAAATCTACTTACAGTTGAGTACAATTTGATTAAAGCTTCTGTCATGGTTCCCTCCAAAGGCTTTCCTTCTCTACTTAATTGAAAACCTTAGGTTTTTCCCTTCCAGCCTCATTCACGGTTTGCCTCGTCCAGGCCATTGTTTCTTGTGTGGAGATGAATAAATGTCAAGTAAAGGTGAAGGTAATTATGAGTTGGGTTAGGTCTGCTTGTATGAAAATTATAAATAACTTCAAAGGTTGAGTTGTAATCATAAAAAATCCAAAATTTGTTTTAGATCCTTATTGCATTTCATATCATTTAATCAAATGTCTATTATATTTTGAGGTTTTAGTTACTTAAGGCATAATGTAATAAGGCATAGTCACATCTGAATTCAACGAAAAATTTCAAAAGAAAAATGGAAAGTTGATACTCCAATTATAGACAAAATTATGAAATCTTAAGATTTTTGTGTCAAAAAACATCTCTAATGAAATCTTAGTATTGTGATAAATCATAAAGGTTCATCTTTTGGTTTTTACTGTTATAGGATTATAATTATTAGGAAAAATTTCACCCAAATCCTCCTTCTTGTACGGTTTCTCCAATGTAGGCTACTTAAACTTAACCTAATTTTCAACCATTAGCCTTAGCCTCATATGTAACTAATATTTTGTTATTTGTACATATTAAGGTGAATTTTATGCATGAAAATAATCAAATAGTTAAGTTCATAATAATTTAATTCTAAGGTGTTGTTAGTTATAGATTCTCTTGGAGAAACTGTATTAGTGTGTGATGTATGAACATAAAAGTAGAATTTCAATAAATGGAGGTTCTTGATGTCTGTAAATTTTCTCGTGGGTGGGGATTGTATCTTTTTGTTATAGTTGCTAGTTCCAACTGCTCAAAATAGATAATGAATTTTTAACTTTGGACTTCTTGATGTGATCTGATAATTTAAAACTCAATGATGATGGATTTTAGTGGTATGCGATTTACAATTGCCTTTTGGCTTTTGATTGTTCTTTTGAAAGTTGTATTTGGATAATCTGTTTTGGTCTATAATCATTTCTTGGATGAACTTCACTATGTTCTCATCCAAAATGTGAATCCACTAGTATTTTACTGTGACCGTATCTGTCTTCCCAATGCATTGTGTTTTGGTTTGTGAATGTTGTGCTTGTTTCGGTTCCTTGTGATTATAATGATGCAGCGAAATGTGATTTTGGTCACAGCTGCACCTTCAGTTAGTAATGTCAGGATATTGGGCGATCCTGTTGAGGGAAATACAGTTAGAGGTGTTGGAGAATACTTTGGTGGTAAAGAAGGGCCAAGCAAATTTGAATGGTTGAGAGAGTACGAAGAAGCTGGGTGAGTATTTCTATGAAGTGTTACAATGCATATTCTTATTAAAGTCTAATGTAGTTCATTGGTTCTTGTTTTCCTTTTTACTTCTCCGTACAAACAGCGATCTTGTAGTAGTTTCATCTGGTGCATCTGAGTATACCTTGACCAAGGATGATGTCGGACATCGTCTGACTTTTGTATACATTCCTGCTAATTTTGAAGGTGTAGTTATCTTTTTTCGGTGGTGGTGGTTTGTCTAGATTATGCTTTTTCTTTTCTTTAGTTTTGTTTAATTCATTCTTTTTCTTGCTGTTCAGGTCAGGAGGGGGAATCAGTGTCACTTATGTCTGAGATTGTGAGAAAAGGTATGTCTTGGCACTAGGTTATTAGAACTAACTTGCTATGTTGTTTTGTCATTGTTTTTACTCTTCAAATTCAAGCTGAACTGCAGCTCCACCAAAGGCAAGCAATTTAAAATTAGTTGGAGAACTTAGGGAAGGGAGTAAAGTAACAGTTAGTGCTACAGTTACTGGAGGAAACGAGGGATCTTGTCGGGTTCAGTGGTTCAAAACAAGTTCCTTTACCTTTGAGGCTGAAGAAAACCTTGAAGCAATTAGTTCCTCAAAGATTGCAAAGGTGAGGGTTGTTATGGATATAATTGTACATGCCATTGTAATACTTAGCTCATTTTTTTCACCATCTTTGTTATTATTGATGATAGACGTTTCGCATCCCACTTGGTGCTGTGGGATACTACATTGTTGCGAAGTTCACGCCTTTGGCTGCTGATGGTGAAACTGGTGAATCAGCCTTCGTGAGGTCTGAGAAAGTGGTAGAAAGTAAGTTGGAATATATCGTTGGAAGAATTTCTATTTAGATTATTGTACAATCTTTTCAACAGTTTGGTGGTACATCGACTTAATGCTAACATGGTTATTATCGAGTTTTCTTTCTCATTAACACATTAATTATTGTTCAAACCGTCATGAATCCAAAAAATCCAAAAATATTACCTTCTGTAGTTTCTTCTTTATTACAAAACATGTAGTTATATTTACAAAATTTTTTGTAGTTGTTTCAGGTAAAAATTATTGAATGTCCTCCTATGTAGTTGTGTTTGTTGCGGACATTTATGCAAGATAATTTTTAAACCTTCACTAAACTATTAACTTATAATGGAGGAGTGGCATATAATGGAGGAGTGGCATATAATGTATAATTGTGACATGAAAGATTTAATTATAAATGGGTAAAAGTGATTTGCTCCTCTTTCTGAGATTTGCCTTTGGTTCCCTTAGAGTATGAATTCAAAATGTAATGATTTGGTGTGTAGTATTTGCACGTTTTGTTTTTGAAATAAATGTAAAGTGGATAATGGATGGAAAGATTTGGTTGAGTTAACTTGGGCTGATTTCAAATGCTTCTTTTTCATTTAATTACCTTCTTAAACAACTTTTCCTCTTTTTGCTACAAATAGCGTTTTTGATCTTGGCTATGCCATTGTAAGAATATAAAATTAATTCTAGGCTGCAACTTATAAGCTTAACTTTATAAGTTGGTTACCAGAAATTTAATGAGGTATAGAGCTAGTGGTTTCAAGTTTGAGCTTCTGTGCTCTACAATTCCTACTAGAATAAAAGTGAAATAAAGCTTATGCTGCATTGATCCCCATGTTGTGAAACCATCAAGAATCATAACCTACAAGCTTAAGCCTTTACGCTAGTTCGTTTCTAGACCAATAACAACGACGAAGTTCAGGTTGAAGCTTAATTGAGTGAATGGCATGCAATATTAGCCTTTAATGATTCGGGCTTGTGGCTTGGGTTGGGGCTTGATGTTGATTGATTCAACTCAAATTGGGTCAACAAGCTAGAACCCAATTAAGCTATGAGTCAAGTTATGAGTCCTAAATCTGTCTTGTTGATCTAGGTCAACTTGAACCCAACCTCATTTTAGCTCTATTAATAAGAATTTTAAGTTTAATGTTGTTTTCTATAAAATTAAGATGCATAAAAATGCTATAAAAATAAATTGTGGCAATTAAAATTAATAGACCTTAAAACACTTTAATATCACTTGTTTGTTTATTTTTAAATAGCATATAACGGAATTCCTAGGGAGGTACTTTGTGGTCATTGGAAAGAAAGGTGTGTCCACGATATGTATTAATATTATTAAGAGTATTTGTGGGCATCGGGAAGAAAGGCGTGTTAGTAAGAGCTTTTATGATGGAGTAGTTACTAGTGTGTGGACTATTGGCAACAATTTTGAGTCATTATCTCTTCACTTTGCTGGAAAACCAATTGAATAAGCATATTCATGGTAATTTTCATAGTGGACGGTTTTCTTGGATGATATAGTTTTAATAAATGTGACTAGTAAAGGAGTCAATTATAAGTTGGAATTTTGGAAGCTTTAGAAGGAATGGTATCCAAATTGAGTTGAAGGACAAAATAAATGCATTATAAGTATGGTAAACCTAAATAATGAAAGTGCAATTGTGAGATTAGATGAGTCTCAAACTACTAAAACATTAAATACCTCAAGTCTAATATCTATAGTAGCAAGATGGGTGTAGCATCAAGTTAGTATACCTCGGGTGCACTAGGGTGTAAAGATGGATGTTGATCACATAATTGATGTAGAATTGCTAAAATGTAGTAGTGTGATGAGTTATATGCAATTGGGAGATAGATGACTATCAGGTTAAAAGGCAACTTTTATAAGGATATTATTCATTTATGTCGTATGGCTGGGTGTGTTTGTAAAATTTTCATTAGATTATTTTTTTGAGATGTGGATGTTAGATGGTTCAATGGTTACACTAGAGTGGAACGTCAAAAAAGTAATTTTTTTAATGTGTTCGGTTAGGATTTCCATAATAACTGAAAAGAGATATGAGTTTATAGTTGAGCCTCGATGTAGTCTAAATGTAATAGAAAAGTTTTTGGTCAAACCCCATTGTGTCGAACACAAGTAACAACTTTTTATACATATCTTTAATAATTTGATTGTAAGCATTACAAACTCTTTTCTTTCTTGCAACGTTTCAAAGAACTTTCATTTAATTTAAACTATGAGGGGAATTGAAGGAAGCAAATAGAGGAAATTAATTGCAACTCACCATAATAAGATCATGTTTCTTTTATTTAACTTTTCTTTCAATCTAAACTATTTGTGAATGCATTGTTTTGTTGCAAATTACGGTTAATGCGTGTTTAATATACTTCAGTTGCACCTTCTCTTTGTAAAAGTACATGGTCTATTCTTGAGTTGATTCTGAGATAACATTCATGGTTCTTTTTGGACAATGTTGTTGAGTTAAAACTTGTATTGGGAGGCTAGTTGTAATAAATGCATATGCGGCATACGTGTTCTCAACCATGCAAGTTGATGCGTGAAGCTATCATTTTTTGTTCCGCCCTTTTATGTTGATCTATACATTGTTGTATGTCCCTCTCTTTTTTGTTAGAAAACTTGTGTTGCTTTTAAATTGATTAATTGGTTAACTTTTTGCAGCACTGCCGCCAAGCCTGAATTTTCTCTCTGTCACTGGTGATTATTGTGAGGGTGAAATATTGACTGCATCATACGACTATATTGGCGGCCAGGAGGGCAAAAGTCAATACAATTGGTATCTCCATGAAGTATGTCTCAAAAAGTTTTTTTGTTTGTTATATTTTGGGAATTCAGATCATTGGCATTGAAGTTTTATTTATTTTATTTTTTACCATCTCTGACACTTAACTCTGTTTCTTCGCAGACAGAAAATGTTGACGATATTTTAATCCCTGACGCATCTGGATTTCTTCAATATCGCATAACAAAGGATGCCATTGGCACATTTATTTCCTTTAAATGTACACCTGTTCGTGATGATGGCATTGTCGGTGAACCAAGAACTTTTTTGGCGCCTGTGCGAGTTCTTCCAGGTGAATAAGAACTTGAATGTTAGTATTGAATTTTGAGTTTTAGAACCAATTGTTAGTGTCATTCGAAGATCTAGTGGACCAAGGAAATTTCTCAGTTTCAACTTGTGAATACCATCAACAAAAGATTCAGATAATAAGACTATTGTTTGAACACGTTGATTTTTTTTAGTGACTACAAATAATCATTTAGGGGGCATTTGGTTCAATATTATTATGATGCTGTCATGTTATGGGAAGAAAATCAATGTTTGATTTAACATCTTTTAATTACTTTATAAAAATTATAGAATTGTCACTCATAGGGTGATATCTAGATGTCATGAGATTTAGATACATGACATAACATCAAAATAATATTGAACCAAATACTCTCTTAGATTTAATTGTTGGTAAGAGTATGATTATTGTTTAGTTAGCTCTTGTGTTTCATCTTCATCCATACTATGTCTATTAGTAACTGTTAATATGGCATAGAAAAGCAATTGTTCCTTTCTTAGATTAGTTTTTGTTATTTCTCCTTTTTTTTGATTCCTTGATCATTCAAAATGCAGGAAACCCCAAGTTACTCGTCCTGAGGCTAGTTGGTGAAGGTGTAGAGGGAAGCACACTGCTCGCTAAGAAGAAGTATTGGGGTGGAGAAGAGGGTGATTCAGTCTATCGTTGGTTACTTGTGAGTGAATGCTGATCAGCAATGAGCTTGAATTAGCGTTTGAGAATCTTGTGTAGCTTAAGCCGGGAACTAGGGCTCTGGCTTGTTTAAGGTGATTATTGCCTAATATTTTGACTGCCTATTGAATAGATCTGCTTTTGTATTGGCAGACCAAACCTGATGGCATAGTGAACAAAATTAAAGGTGCAACATCCGACACCTATGAAGTATCCCATAACGATATTGGCTTCCTAATTTCTGTTTCGTGCGAACCTGTTAGAAGGGATTGCACTCGTGGTCCTATCGTGACTTCTGAGCTTATTGGTCCTATTATGCCTGGTATGTCGATCCTTTATATATTTCGTTACAAACTTTTCAGGCATCTAAGCTTTCTTCAGTTACGTGCACCTTCAGCATTTTTATTTCTAAATTGTAAGAATGTTGGTTTACTTGTTCTGATGTTATCCACAGTCATTGATGACAAGGTATTCATTCATGTTCTCACTCATTTTGCAGGTCCACCAACTTGTCAGTCACTCAAATTTCTTGGTTCAATGGTTGAGGGTAATCGTGTCACCTTTGTTGCTACTTACAGAGGAGGGTATGGGATTGTTTTCTGAAGTTTTAAACTCATTCATTTCTATCCATAGTTTTTTTGATATAACTCACTATGCTATATCTCATGCTATAGTGAAATGGGCAGCTGCATCCATGAATGGTTTAGATTAAAGGAAAATGGGATAAAGGAAATATTATCTTATGAGGGTGAGTTGCAATTAAATTTTAAGCCTCTTGTGTTCATTAATAACAAAATTGTTATGTTGAGATGTTACAAACATAATCAAATTCTTAAGTCATTTTTTTTCTTGCTGTATCTGTTCTTTGAAGAATTCCTGGATTTGACTTTTGAGGATGTTGGAAGATGCATCGAGCTTGTTTATACACCAGTCCGCAAAGATGGGTTGGAAGGATCTAAAAAGTGCATTATTTCAACTGTTATTGCACCTGGTATGCATTCTATTGTTTGTGTTTCATGTAGATTACATGCGGTTCTTCTTTTGTCTTGTGAATAAATAATCAATATTTTGGTAAAATGATTAGTTGATGATGATCGATTGTAGCTATTTCGAGATGTTGGAGTTCTTTCTAGTTGGCAGTTGGATAATGTTTCTTCTATGGTTAGTTTCTTGTATTGTTGTATAAGGTTGTGCGTATTCTGAGCTGTGTTGAAAAGGGTAAGTAGCTAAATGGCGTTATATGTTGGTACACCTTCTGATGCGGGACAGATGAATGAAAATATAAATTTTGAGATCAGCAAGTTTTTATAGAAGATTTATCACAAATTAATGTGGAAATTTTAGAATTTAATTTTGCAATGAACAAGAAAATAATTGATTCGTAAAAACTAATTCTTTCAAAGTTTTAAGTAAATGGGATAGAAAGTAATTAAAAATTATCAATTCAGATTAGGGCTCAATTCAGTTTTTAATAAATTAAAAATAGGGCAACATGATTACAAATTCTTGTAATATTTAACCAGTAATAATCAATTGCACTCAATAATGACAGGTTACATAGGTGGGGCAAATTCAAGCAAATCACCAGTGAGCATTAAAATCCATAATGTTCAATTAACTAGGTTAAATATTTGTTGGAAGTCATACTTGAGCCAAGAAATTCAGTGACTACAATGTAATTTTCTCAAAATTAGATCTTGAAAAGGATCAGTTGGGTGCGATCGGCTTACACGGCTCGGGCAGGAGTGGATGGCAGGTGGAGCCTCGATGACTTGTAATTGCACGCATGTGCGACACTTGCTGGGAGAGAGAAGTGACCGACAACTCGTGCGAGGCTGCAGTGCAGTGTGCCTGACCCATTGGGATGAATCGATGTGGCATAGTTAGGTTGGCTCTGCTCACCTGCGTCCTAGTCGACTAAGCAGCGTGAATCAAACGAGGTGGACGTGGCATGGAGGGTAGCTGTGCCGGAGACGTGGCTCATTCGGGCATGTCACTAGTGCTGTTCGGGTTTGGTAGATAAGTGCGGTTTACCTAGGGCGAGCGAATAAAAACTCAACTTGGGGAGCGTTGGCTGTGAGGCTACAATGACCTTAAATGAGGAAACGATGAAGTTCGTTGCAAGCAGGCCTTGTAGCAGTGATGATTTTGTGGAGACATATAGCTAGGGTGGGTGATGTAGTTCTGGTGGAATAGGGTGAATGCCATAGAGGATGAATCAATTCGAAGGGGATGAGCTTGAGCGGATGGATGGAGTTGAGGGGTTCTCACCCAAAGCCCATGACCTTCCCTATTTGGGATATCGATTTATTTTAGAATCAATCCCAAGGGAGAAGATAACAATATTTCATTCAGCATTTAACAAAACAATTATCAGGGAGGTATTTATATAGGCCTCCATATAATTAATGTACTAAAAAGAAAATACAACATAATATCATTTTCTCACATACGAGGAAATGCTAGACACCATGTCTAAAATAATAATCACAGAAATTGAAATAACTAATACAGAATAAGTGCAGAAAGTAAAATTATATCAAAATAGAATTCCCCATCAATAGGAATGAATAAGAAGATTTTTAATCTACTATTTCAGCAATCCGTGGCTTCCGCCATCATTAATCAATCCAGATCGAGCACATGGTTAGATCACCGGCGATAAATCCTGTCAAAAATAAATCGATGGTCAATCGTAGTTATCCTACTACTTTCTATTAGTTCATTTATTGTGATTATGATGTAATCATATATTTTTATGTTTGTCATCATGTTTAAATTTAAGTTAATTGGTAATTAAAGCCTTGTTTGGTTGGGTGTTAATTCTAGGTAAAAAGAGAAAATATTTTATTTTATAAAGTTGATGAGAAATAAATTTATTTTAATATGGGGAGATGTGTAAGATGTGAAATAAAATTTATTTTGACTTTATTTCAATTTTGAAATTTGTGATGGATGTGAAATAAAATTGATTCTTAAAGTTGAAATTTGTATTGGATGTGAAATAAAATTATTAAAATTTATAATAAATTTTAAATATAATTAAAATGTTATTTATACCCAATTTGGGGAGAGATCTAAATAAGACCTAATAATCATTCGAGTTTATATATATAGGCTTAGAGCCTTATTGCTAACTTGATCTTCTACACTTTCAACTCTGGATAGGATTGAGAATTTGAGAAGTACTAAGGAATTTGGAGCTCGAAAATAAGCACGCACTTTTCTTTGATATTTATTGTGTATTATTGTTGTTTATTTTCATTGGTTTGGGTCTTGTTGCATTGGAGTTGTATGAATGGAAGCTTGAACACACAAGTCATTAAATTGTGTTTTCGTTGTCTTTGATCAACCAATTGGTTGATCATAGTATTTGATCGATTAACATCGGTGAACTACTATTGTTTGATTGATCAACGGTGACCGCTGTAGGTGCTAAAAGCCTATTTGATCGGTCAACTGATCGATTAAATTAATGTTGATTGATCAAAGATAGTGAATGTTTAAGTTTGATCGATCATAGGTCTTGTGTTACCTAGAAACTCTACAGGTGATGATTGATCAAAGTAGTTTGGTAGATCAAAGATGGCCAGAATGTTGCCGTTAGACTCCGGCTAGTGGCTTGATCGATCACTTGATTGATTAAAGGCCGCAAGCTCTGGCTTTTATTAGCCGTCGAAGCCTCCCCCATTTAAGAGAGGTGGTTAGTTTCTTAGCTTTCTTCTTGACTTTTGTGGGAAATCTCTTGCTTTTAACATCTACATTAATCTCTTCAATATTTTAAGTGATTAAAGAACAATTATTTGGAGATTAGGCAAAGGACTAATACTCCAAGTGCTTAAGTGCTCATTCTCTCTTCTTCTTGCATGCATGATTCATCTTTGGAAGAGAACAGTTTGATTCCTTCTAGTTTTATTGAAATCTCTAAGCTTCTCCTCATTGTTCTCATTAATCATTCTTGTGAAGAGGAGAGAGAAGCTAAAGATAGAGCGAATAATGTATGTGCCTTTACTAATAGTAAAAAAGGCCTCTAGTAGGTTGTAGAGGAGGATTTGTCTTTGTATGGGATTCTCCGCCTTTGACCAAAGGAGTTTCTAGTAGATAGATTTTTGGGTTGCCGTTGGGCCGAGGACGTAGATATCTTAAGCTATCGAACCTCGTTATATCGTGTGTGCCTTGTAATTGCAATCTTTCACTGGTTGTGTATATTTATTTTCTTCTGCTTAGGGCTCGTTTGGGAAGGTCCCAAAAATGGGCTAAATATTAAAATAATAATATTTTATTTTTATTATAAATTTTAATAACTTTATCACATTCAACACAAATTTCAACCTTAAAAATCAACTTTATTTCACATCCAACGCAAATTCCAACCTTAAAATCAACTTTATTTCACATCCAACACACCTCCCAATATTAAAATAAATTTCTTTCCCATCAATTCTATAAAATAAAATATTTTCTCTTTTCTTACCCAAATTTATCCTCCAACCAAGCAAGCCCTTATTGTCATAATTGTGCTATTATCATTCTTGTGCCAACATGTTATATTAAAGTAAATTAAATTCATTAAATTTTTATTAGGGGTCTATTCACCCCTCCCTCTAAATCCATTCCGATCCTACATTTTCATCTTAAGGGAAGGATGACATTAACAAACAAATTGTTTCAGTTTCACTTATTCTAGTCTGCGTCTAAAACTCCTGTAACAAATATGAACAAATATTGTTGCACATTTTGCTTTGATATTCGTTCAGTAATATGAAAAATAAAGAATATAATAACTATTGTAGTGGGCATACATTGCTGTTTGAATGAGAGTAGTGGTTTTGTAGAAATATCAAATTGCTAATCCCTTCCCTTAATACAAAATATGTAGTTGAAGCAGGCTTAAAATTGAATGTGCAAAAACTCTTCTTTGCGAACTTCAAGAAAAAACTCATGTTTTATGGTTCTAATTTTTCTCATCCAGTTATCTTTTGTTTTGCATTTTGGCCAAGTGAGATCTTTGCTTTGCAATATAATTATATATCAACGATGTGGACTAATCTACATTGATTGGGTCTAAGAACAGTCTTAAATGCTTGTTTCTGAAAAAAAAAGTTGCTAGGTTATGGCTAGATGTATTGTTTGGAAGCCTCCCTTCATTAATTTAACAAACTGTAGTTTTCATTGAGGTGGATTTGCAAAGAGTTTTCATTGAGGTGGATTTGCAAATAAAATTGATTCTTTAAAGTTTGTTAGGGTCCATCGGTTCGGGCTCATCAACGAGTCGTCTGTGTACCGCGCTCATTGGTGATCCCGAATCGGTGGAAGATAACCTTTTAAACCTCTTTATTGTAGGCTTGAGGGAGCTCTTGATCTTTTTGTGTGATCTTTTTGATTCCTTTTGTAGTAATATAAAGAAGAAAATTTCTTGAAGGAGATGGTAACTCAACTTTTTTTGAAAGTTGATATTTTTTTTCTTTCTCCAAATTAGTGTATTCATAAAAATTGAATATACTAATTCCTCCCTTTGATCAAGACCCAATAAAAGTCCCATTTAAACTAAGTTTAATATATAACATGAAAATATCACCGTTTAAACTAGGAAATAAAAAAGCTTTTAAATAGTTTATTATGGATAACTTATTAGATGCATTACCAAGCTTAATTAAAGGCATTTTATCTTTTTACAAGAGAACCTAATAGTAATTTAAGTACATTTACCTATGGTATGACACATGTGATTCATCAAGTGATGATAAAGATTAAAAAATTGCATCCATCATCTTTCTATTTACAAATTACTACTAAATAAAGCTTGCCATTTATGCTAGTCCAAATATTAGCAGATAGACTAGTATAACAACTTAGAGTGAAAAGTTTATTGATACTCTTTACATATTTTCATACACTCTCTTTTGAGAGTTTGTTCGGAATTTTTTGATATACGGGTTGTATTATTGCATACATTATCATTGTAGTCGTATTTTTAACAATGTGCAAAAGATAATTTAGGTGAAATTATATTTCTTATTAAATATCTCTCAGATTTTTCATTTCAAAAAGCTAAAAGGTGCAAATCAACTTTTTTGATTTATTTGTATTTGGATACCCTCCAATATTACCGACTAACAAGTATTGAATCAACTTTGTGAGATTTCACGAAATCTTTTTTTAAAGTTTTTTGTCCCATCTCTAGATCCATCAGTTTTTTGTAAAATATACATTCTTGTAAAGTTATAAATAACATATATTGGGTCCATTCAAATTAGGGCTGACAATTTTTTATTTGACCTGTGAATCCGACTCGAACTCGACTTGGCTTAACTGGGTATGAATCAAACTTATGCAGGTACTGGTCATAAACGGGTTGACTCGAATTTGACGCGCTTAAAAGGACTTGTTATGGGTTGGCGAGGCAACTCGAATTTGACCCGCTAATGACCCTAATTTAATTGAATTGTTGATATTTTTAATTAAACTTTATGGTTATATTGATTTAATGCAAAAAACATTGAATTTATCAAATTATAATACCTCTAAAATTATAATAAATGAGTTGGCAGGTCGGGTCTGACAACCCGTTTTTTAAATTGGTCAGGTTCTGGTCTTGATGCTCGACTTGTTTAATAAATCGGTCAGGTTTGGCTCAAATTTAAAGGGGTCAGGTCAATAAATTGGCTAACTCGAATCGGACCTGCTAACTCAAATTGCTGCGGCGATAGCTGCTGTGATGACCGTCGACGTGTACAAAGGTATGGAGGATGATTCAACTTCCTTCTGTGTTGTTGCCGGTGTGAATTCGAAATGTACACATTGTGTGAATTGTCTCCACAACCAATCGAGGCACGACAACCTCCAAATTTATAAGCCATCTTAGAGATTTAAAAAAAAATTAGAGAGAGGTGAGAGAAAGTGCGTGTTAGAGCGAGATTTAAATAAGTGGGATCGGTTAAGATTATATGTGAGGAGGATATTTGGAGAAAATAAGCGGGTAATTTGATAAAAAAGTAAAATTTTTACTATTTGCCGGCCAATGCCAACGATTGATTATGTTGAGCAGTAGCCAATTTTAATAAAAAAATGTATACATATATTGATTTGATTTACCCATAACATATTTTACCTCGAACGGCCAACCTATTAATAGGCCTGTTGGCCAGTCCTACGTATATATATTGTCACAATGATTGTCTATAAATATCGCATAAAACATTATTACATTTTGTATTAGATGGGTTTTATAGGAAGTTTGGTGTACAAGTAGTATCCAAAGTTTGATGTGTGGTACTAGTAATTTAACAAGTTTGTTCTTTGGAAGCAAGGTTCTTAGATTAAATTCATAAGCCTTTTTGACATCTCTTCATATGCAAATAATTCTCAAGATGAAAACACAAAGACAAAGGGATGATCTTTGAATTCGGGAAAAAATGAATCCACTGGCTCTCAAATGAATTAGCTTGTTTGAAAAAAAAAAATTGTTCTTTGAAAGATCTATCTCGTGTCTAGTATTGCCTAGTTTCACTCTGCAAGAACTCTGAATCATTCCCTTGAAGCACATCCTCGTTTTGATAAATGATCTCTTCACCCGGAAATAACATAGCCTAATAAAGACATCCCAATTTACGAGGCCTTTCGATGCAATGCAGGAGTTTGAAATTGTCAAACTCGCGGCGCAAAGATAGGCCTGAGATTGTGGTGAGTTCTTGATGTAAAACCAGAAAGAGGAGGGTCGGAAGGGTAAGAAAAGGCTAGAGTGGGAGTGGAGAAATATTTAAGGGAAATTGTCTTCTTTATTGAATCAATTGTGCAGATGTCAAACGGTATGATGTGTTCTGTAGTGTTAAGCCATACAAAAAAAACAAGGGAAGTTATTTAATAATTTGTAATCCGATCCTATTAGGGGAAAGTAAGTGAAAAAAGTTGAATAAATGAGATATAAGCCAAATGTAGTTTCAAGTGATTACAAATAAAGATATACATGCGTGTCCATGAAGGTAATGGAATTAGTGAAAGAAGGACATGTAACTTGGTGTGAAATCTGGAGGATATACTAAACTAGATCTAGCTTTTAGCAACATGTAAAATCAAAAAATGGTTGAAAGTTTTGTTGAGTTGTCTAGCACACTTAAGACAAGGGGTGAAGGTGGTGTTTGAAAATTTTAGGTTAATTTTAAATTTACTTACTATGGTGAGGCTTTTGTTACAGAGCAGTAACGATATGTTTAAAGTCTCACAATATTTATAACTATAAAGAAAAGTAATGTGCAAATAGAAGCGTAATATTTCGTGATCCCAATGTAGAGATATTGTCTGTTTTGGCTTTAGAAAAACTGCGTGACTTGAGTGCTTCTCAAGAGGTCACATATTCTTGTGCTACTCTAGCTCAAGCACGCTTGACTACGAAGTTTTTCATAATTAGCCACACGATTTTGCCCAAAAAGGCGCCTTTAATATTTGAAATCACGTTATTTATTTATACAGCTTAGGATCTCCCTCTCCTTCCGATGTGGGATAATTCATTCTCGTGCCCCTTTCACCACTCATTATTCGGCCTCTGCCAGGGGCCACACTTTGCCTCAGGATTCCTTTCTCTAGGACATCACTCAGCGATCACTCCTCGCCCTCTGCGGCCACGAGCGTCACAACAAGTATATTATATAAGTAATATGTATATGCGTAAGAAAGAAAATATTAGTAAATTGTTAGTATGAATAGGTAGTAAAAAAGAAAGAAATTGTGCAAAAGTAATTTTTTGGTTCAGATCAAAAGCGAAAAAGAAAGAATAGCAAATTTAGGGTCTGTTTGGCGTGGGGATCAAAATTAAGACCAAAATGGTACTAGTTTAAAAAACAATAATTATAATAATAATAAATAAATTTTTGTAATTATTCTGCACAAAATCTAAGATAAAAAATATTATTTTATTTCAGATCCTTAATAATTTTTAATAAAAATATCAACTTTATTTCACATCCTAGATCAAAATACTAGATTGTAGTATTTTAGTCTAGGATGTGAAATAAAGTTGATATTTTTACTGAAAATTATTATGTAAAATAAAATAATATTTTTTTTAATTAAAATTTGTGTAAAATGATTAAAAAATTATTTATTATTATTGTTATTTTTTATACTAGTATCATTTTGGTCTTCGCGCCAAACAGGGCCTTAGGGCCCTGTTTGGTAATCACCTCAAGTTCATGGCTAATCCTAGCCATAGCTAAAATCTTAATTTTATTTAAAAAATATTTAAAATTTATTTTATATCTTATCCTACATAGCTTTCAACATTAAACAATCGCTTTACTTCATATTGTACATCATTTTTAATAAATCAATTAACTTTATTTCACATTTAATATAATTTTTAATATAATTAATTCATTTTATTTTATATCATATACGTTTTCAAAAATAGTAAAAAATATAACCAAATTATTTTTTTACCCTATTACCAAATAGGGCCTATGTGTTAGATATGCAGTAAATAAATATTAGTGAAGTTTGATCGAAAGCAAGTGAAATGTGCTAAACATGAAAGTTTGTATTGTGATATATAATTGTTAGATATAGAAAAAGTAGTTAGTGAGTTAAATGCAATAAATAAATCAATAAATAATTAAATGTTAGTTAGAACTTTGTAAGTTAATAGAAAATTAGTGCGTTAGGGCATTAAAAAAAGTATCTGGGCATGTTTGGCATGAACCCAAAAATGGGCAAAAAAATGAAATAATAATATTTTAAATTTATTATAAATTTAATAATTTTATTTCACATCTAACACAAATTCCAACCTTAGAAATCAACTTTATTTCACATCCAACACAAATTTCAACCTTAAAATCAACTTTATTGCACATCCTACACTCCTTCTAATATTAAAATAATTTTCTTTTCCATCACTTTATAAAATAAAATATTTTCTCTTTCCTTACCCAAATTTGTGCTGCAACCAAACAAGCCCTTAGAAGGATTGTTCTCTGTGATTGATTTAAGATCACTTGACCCAAGTTTTATCATTCAACTAGTTTATTTATTTGTTCAACTCAAGTGTATGAATATTGATATGAATTGAAAAAGCATAAAATTGAAATATGTATGTACGAAAACACTAACAATATTATAGAGGAACAAAATGATATATGGTGGTTCGGCTGAATTCAAGCCTAATCTTCTCCCTTTTGTTTCTGCTTGGGGTTTCCCTAATCGAAGTTTGTTGTGACCTAACTCTAGCTTTACTACAAGGAAGAAATCTGTCTTTTTAAATCGAGGAACAAAATCTATCAAACCTCTTCTCTAGGGTTAAAGTCCAACAATCCTTTTCACTATGGCTAAGGAACAACCTCTACTTTCCTTTTAGTAAGGGACAATGAAGAACCATCTTCGTGTAAGGAGACTCAAAACAAAATTGAGCAAAGAAAATCATTAGCTTATATGGGTTGTACAAAAAATGAAATCGGTTTAAAATTTTTGAAATAATTATGTGCATGAAAAATAGCTCAATATTTTTGGAGAAATTATTAGAATTCTTTTTCTTGTTCTTCTATGAAATGGGCTTTTGAAAACTGAAAAAAGAGAGACCAAAACTTGATGAAATATTTCGATGAGGCTTAATACAGAATAAACAGAAACTTCAAGAAATCTTTTAGGAATAAATACTCGATAAGGAAATTTTAGCTCATGGATTTGTTGTGAAATTTCAAAATTTTCTGAGCTCTGTGTCATTTATAAAATTATAAAAAAATGAAGAAGCATAAAGAATTCAATGAATATTGGGCTGTGGAATCTAAAAAAATTCTCAAATCAAGTAGAAGCTCCTAGAAATTTGTAGTAAAAGTTTAAGAATATTTGGATCTCAAATAAATTGTATAAAAATCTGAATTTGATTTAAGAAAAATTGGTTTGGGGAAAGAGGAAAGAAAAAAAGAGGACTTTTCTTGGATGCAAAATGAGCCAAAATCTTTCCTTTTTATAAGCAACTTTGTTGGTTTTAAGGATAAAAAATTGGCTCATTGACGAAGGAAAGAAAAAATTTAAATAAAATCTTTTTTTTTGTGGGTTATCAAGTTATTTCATCTCAGTACCGAATGAATTGAAAATGTTCGGAGCTTCAAAGTGAGTAGAAATTTTTAAGCATCAAAAACTGCAAATATCATCATAGATTTATGTAAAGATGTTATCGAATATTTCCTTGAGCAAATTGAAATTGCCCAGAAATCTTTATGATTTCAATCGGCCAATTCACCTAAAAATCAATTCGTCTCAAAATTACAATTTGCCTAATAGGCAGAAAAATCAGAAGCACGAAAAATGTCTAGATAAAATTCAATTATTTTAGTTATTTTAGGTTTTTTAGTTTGCTCCACAGAAATGAGTTTAAAGTTTCTTGCTTTAACATGTTGATATGATATTTTTGGAGCAAATGAGTCTTGAATTTGAATTTTGAATGTTGAAGCACTTTCCTTTGAAGCTGTTCATTGATTACGTTTTCATCTTCAATTTTGAGCCATTCCATCTCGACAAGCAACCTTCTTTAATCCTAAAAATTTAGGTACTATATGTGCTAAATATGGAAGGTTAATCGAGTAATTAATTAGTAATGTGTCTATTATCCTCAAAATCTATATGGGTTCAACAGGGTTCATATGCCTTGCTCTTGTTTTGGGATTTCTCTTTTTCTAAAGTTTTATGTTTAAATTCTGAAGTTTTTTTTGAAATATGATGAATTCTCAAGTTGTCGTCAGTGAAACAGTGGGTATTATTACTTTTTTAGTGTGACTATTTATGCTTTACTTGACTGTTCGTATGTCATTTAAATTTTTTTGATGTGATTTGTTTCATGCAGCTGCTCCCAAGGGTATCAAGCTTGTTATTCCAGGCTGTTTTGAGGATAAGGAAATTGTTCCTCTAAAATCTTATTTCGGTGGAAAGGAAGGTGAAGGCGAGTATGTTTGGTACAGAACGAGGGAGAAACCTGATGAATTGAACTTGTTTAATATGCTTGTAGCCACCAATGACTTCTTCATTATTGGAAAGAGCATGTAAGCTGTGTCAGAGTTGAATCACGTTTGTTCCTAACTTCCTATTTTTGTTGGTAGCTTATTCTAATGAGCCTGTGAGACAGGACATATACGCCAGCCATTGAAGATGTTGGATCTTATTTGATTCTTCATTGGATGCCTACACGTGATGACGGGAAGCAAGGATCTCCAATCATGGCCGTTAGCAGCACCCCGGTTTTGGCAGGTTTTCCGTGTGGACATTATTTTCTTTTGTACACTCCACATGCTCAGTCTTGTTCTACCACATTTTGTGATTTGCAGCGCTTCCAGTTGTGTCCAATGTGTGCATAAAGGATCTAGGTTCTGGTCTTTATGTTGGGAAAGGCAAATACTATGGCGGGTATGAGGGATCAAGCATTTATAGCTGGTATAGACAGACTAATGATGGAACCAATGTTGTCATACCAGGAGCTACTTCCACTGCTTATGAAGCTTCTGATCTGGATTACAACTACCGTTTGTTATTTGGGTATTGGCTTGATCTTTGCTTGTGTTTTTAACTTAACTTTGCTGGTAACATTTTCCATTAGATAATTCTCTAAATAGGGAAATGTGTGTAGCCTTGTTTTGCCACCCAGTGAAGATGAGGCCTTCTTTCCTGTATAGATGGGAGACAACCATGTTTTTGAGATGTGGCTAATTCATTATTCAAATATATTCAGATGCTGTTACCGCTCTTGGGTGGAAGTTGGGCTGTTTGCAATGAACCTGTGATATGATGGTGATAGAAGTTCAATCAGAAAAGAAATCCATCTAGTGTTGGGTGCCAAGGAAACCCTCAATCTTCCTATCTTTTACTTCAGAAACAAAGATATTTTAACCACCACCACCATACTGAAAGGTCATAACTTTTTGTTGCCTTTGTGTGTGAAGGAATTCCGGTAATGGTGAATGAGTAATGTAACCTTTCAATCTCTCTTTTCAGCATCCCTGTTCGATTCTGCTCTAATGTACTAGGCTTGAAGATGTTCTGATATTCATACTTCATTCAACCTCCAACAACTATTCTTTTGACATTCTCATTCCTTTTGATGTTTTACATTCTTACCATGGAAGCTTTTTGTGGTAGTTCCTATTGCTTGGCAATGATATCTTTCCATAGCATCAATAGGCTTGAAGTAACTCGATTATTAATGCTTATATTTTTGGTGGTTGTTCTACATGTGGGACTTCTTGCCTATTCTATATTAAAAACCTTAAAGTGTAAATTAGTCACTAATTCATCATTTCATTTTCATACAACAACAACAACAGTAGTAAAGCCCTAATCCTCACTACTTGTTGCTGGCTATATCGGTTTTTCTTCTCCATTCAAGTTTTCAACTCTATGTAAAGTGATGCACTTTGTTAGTATAAGTGATTCAAATCACTTTTAACAACCACATCCTAAGTTATTTTTGGTCTACCTCTTATTTTTTTTAATATTGTGACTTTGATTCCCTCATATTTACGTATATTGTGCCTTTAGTAGTCAACTATAGATGTGGTCAAACCACTTTAATGTCACCTCTATTGCAATTTTTTATAATTTGGTCTACTCTAGTGTGCCCACTAATCCATCTCAACATCTATATCTCAGCTACACTCTTATGGTTATTTTGGTAGTTAATTGTCCAACATTTAGGGGTGAGAGTTTCTACCGAAGAGTGATAATCGCTCATTGTTTAAATTGATATTTAGTTTGATTCGAGGTCGAGACGAGTTTATTGAGCCAAGTCATAAGTCTTGTTTTTAGCTCATAATTTTATTGAGCTGAGTTTCAGCCATGGTAGAATCAGATTGAATCAAATTAACTTGGCTCGAATATTTTTCTTAAAATAAAAATAATGTCGCTTTTGTTACAACTATAAATGAAATCTAAGATAAAATAGTTGAAAGTATGTTTGGCAAGTTAATGGTTATAATTGACTCATATTTAAAATCTAATGAAAGCTTTTTAATTTTTTCTAGCTTAATTTCTTAATTCACAGGGGGATTCGAGCTGGCTCTTGACTAAGATTTGAGCTAGATTGAAATAGAATGTTGGTCGAGTTGAGCATACTTGAAATAAAAATCATTCTGAGCTCGAATCGATCTATAGCTCAATAGGTTGAGCTTGTGCCATGTCTTACTAGACTCGAACTCGATTGTTCTCAGCCCAACCAACATTTACATCTATATAGCATTGTTAATCGAGTAGCAGTTTTACAAAATTTTCCTTAAACTTGATAGACATCTTATTGCATAAAACTTCTGTTGCACTCCTACACTTTGATGATCTTGCCTCGATTCTATAATTAGCGTCCGTTATGTAGGATTGGTATGAAACTAGAGGGGGGTGGATAGTGATTGATCAAGTAATAGTAGTTCACTGACTTTGATTGATCAATTAGTCGATCAAAGACAGTGAAAACATATTTCAATGAATTGTGTGCTCTAATCTCTATCTAACTCGAACACAATAAAGACAACTAATGAAAGAGAATTACAATAATATACAGAAAAATACTAAGAAATAAAAGCTTTTCAAGATCCAGTTTCTTGATACATTTTAGTCAAGTCCATGATTTAACGAATAAGTATTCTAACTCGATAATAATTTATATTTTTTGAAATTAACAAAATTTAATCAAGCTCATTAGTTATAGCCTAACTTAAATTAGTTGCTAAATATCAAAATACCACAAGAAGGGAGGTACCAACACTTTACACTTCTAATGTTGTCATAATAGACTAAGATACTTGAAGTTCTCGCATGGTGGGACCACTGTCTCACGTATTCTCTCAGTATCATCACCTCTTTTTTCATGACCATCAAATCTACAATGTATATTTCCTATTTTTTACTCAATTTGAATATCTTTATTTCTAAGGTGCCTCCATGATACTGATTTTTTATTTTCTTCATGATTCTCATCTACTAGTGCTAAAGGTACGTTTGTTTGGAAGGTTATCTTTAAATATGATAAAAAATAACCTGAGAGGTTATTTTAGAACATAGGTGTTTTTAAGTGTTTGTTTATGGGTTCTTAGGTTATTATAAAAGTTATTTAAAATTTCAAATAATCAGATTTATAAAGGGTATTATAAACTTTGTTTAAAAGTAAACTTAACTATTATTTGATATATAATTTTATTACAGAATTCTTTTACACATGAGTACATACTAATTACTTATTATTATTAATTTAAATTTAATTAATTTTTGTGGTATTAAAATTTGAGTAACGATACATATTTCACATCAAAGGTCATACATGAAATTAAAAAATATCATACATAAATTCAGTATTCATTAACTAAGATGTTAAAAAAAATTCATTGACTAAGATAACTATAGTTAAATTACAATGACAAGTTTAACTCGAGGATAGATAAAAAAGTATCCAAAAAATGCATAATAAGAGAAATAGTTAACTGATTTAATTCGACATATATAACAGGGGTGGAACTACAAGTATATAAACATGATAACGAAACTAATCCAATCGCGGATCAAGGCACGCATTGTAAAACCCATAAACAAGCTAGCGAGAAGAGCTACATCAATGGCATTTGTATTCTCGTTTCTGCTGTCAACTGTAATGCTACTACTGCTACTGCTTGCCTCATTATTTTGTGTACACAAAATCTCTTTTCCTTCTTCTTGCACTAGAGGTGAACCCATAATCTACTGACTCCTTCCTCCCTTATTGCGTAATGCATATTGTGCTTGTATAACGATTCACTTGTCAAATGCTATCTTCCCATATATAGAAAATGCCTTATTTGTGCACCTCCCAAACAATGTGATAGGCATCTGTGACACATGATCAGCTAAGATGGAAATATGTAAATAAGACATTATAACTATTTTAAAAGCATACAGATCAGAATGCGATGTGTAATATGAAATTTTGTTCAAGTGACACGCACAACAAAAACTTAAATTACTAGGCGTACTACAAAGTTCCACATTTGATCTCTATTCATCATCATACTAACTTTCATCACCAGCACTAGTAGAAGAATTAAGAGCATTCAAACGCTCAATCAACTTAGCCTTTCCTCCTCGTATGTCAGCTTTCTCAGATTATACCTAAGACAAAATAAATAAAGTAATCAAGAAACCTTTAAGTTAAGGATTCGTGAGTCTGAATTATAATTTGAATCAATTTTAGTATATAAATTTTGATCCAAGAAGGATTCAAGTTTAGTTACATAGAGAAGTTTAAGTTGGTGGGGCAACATAAATCTGCTAAAAAATGCCTTGTCGTGCCCATCCAAAATATTATGATATACATCTATAACTGTGACGTCCCGAGGTCCGGGGCGCCAGAAAACCTCTCTTAACTCATTCATTACCTTGCAGCAACCTGCGGTAACTT
>JAEMOT010001698.1:12775-48359 GCA_019297695.1 Apostasia ramifera | reverse complement strand
GCCAATTGAAGCTCCAGTTAGAAAAATTGAGTTATTGGATTTTGCCCATGTACAAAGAGGAAGAGGGAGACCAAAGAAGACATGGTAAGAAACTATAAGAAGTGATCTTAGTTACTTAAACTTAGATAAGAATTTGGTAACTGATAGAGCGCAATGGAAACAAAGCATTCATGTAGCCGACCCCACCTAATGGGATTAAGGCTTGGTTGTTGTTGTTGTTATATGAGTTAAATAAAAAAACATAATTATAATTAATTAATGAAAAAATTTTATATATTATATTTTTACACTAAAATTTATTATGCTTATTTTTATGATTTACTTTTATAATTTTATATTTTATAATATAAATATTCATATATTACAAATTAATTTTATATTAAAATAATTAATTAATTCATAAAAATATAATAATTATTTTTTATTTTACTTTCAATAAATTTAATGTTATTTTATATTAATTTATAAAAAATATTTCAAAATAACAATTTTCATTGTAAATAGATCAAATTCAAAAACTTGAATTTCGATGAATTTCGACTCGATCTAATTTTCAACTAAGAGAATTTGAATTGATCATAATCTAATCTGATGTATAATTTGAACTGACATATATGAATTTAGATCTGAGTCAGATTGACTATCTATTGATAGGTCCAATAATTTAAAATTTTAAATTTAATTAGAAGAATTATGTGACAACAGTCACTTAAAAAAATAATAATTTAACCATATCCCATCCTAATAAACTTTATATTTACGGTCATTTAGCATTACTTAATAGAGATATTAATGATGCAAGTAATTAAAACCTTGACTTTATTACATTATATAATGTTAAATAGTGATTAGCAAGAATGAAAAAAGTAAAGTCAAATCATATTTTTGGCTAATTTAACCATCCACATAAAAAAAGAACAAATTTAGGTGTCCTTCAGACAGAAATTCTGTAAAGAACAAATCTTCTCATAGGTCAATAACCAATACAAGAAAACAAGGAATACGTAGTAAAATCCAATACCCACCAGCATCTCCATCGTCTAATCGCCATCACAAACGATTAAGAACACCCACATCAATCGACATTCGCATAAAACCAGATTTATCAGTTGCACAGAAGGCGAGAAGAGAGGAGAGAGATGAGCACTGAGAAGACCACGGCGACGGCGGAGAAAGGGACCCCCGCCGCAGCCCCGGTCTGCGAGGACGGCGATGGAGCCGGGGCCTCCTCCTGCGCAGATGCAGCTGCCGCCGCAAGGATGATGAGGAGCAGCACGGCCGCCGTAGAGGCGAAGCTATTACGAGCCATCGGTTTGCGGATTGAAGAAGACGAAGGAGAGGAGATTTTTCTTCCGTGCGAGATTTGGGACGCCGTGAGCAAAGCCGGCTAGGGTTTCGATGGCATTTTAAAGGCAACGAACGGCTGGGAGTGGGGCCGGCCACTTTGAGGTAGCGGACGGTCCGGTGCCCCGCGGGACACGTCTCGCTTACCTGTACCGCGGCAGGTGAGCTGACCGCGTCCGCGTGGCGTTGAAACCGGGAATTCCTGATTGCAAGAACGCGACGGTGACCGGCAACCGGGAACAGTGAAGACTTGGGAGGAAGAAGAAAGGCACAAAGGGAAGGATCTTAATCGGTGAGGCCACGTGTCACAGCCAACGGCCGGATTCGATGGATTTCTGTTTGTTTGTTTGGTTCATTAGCTGTTCATTGGCTATTAGTTTATCCCGTGCGCCATTTGGGGGCCAATCATCGATCATTATATGCATATTCTGAGCGAGCTTGTACACATATGGCATCTTATGATTGGACGCCAAATGGCTCGAGGCCGCGAACTCAAAAATTATTTTTGCCAAGGGCATAGCTCAACCCAAGCAGGTTACTTGGGCTTGAATTTAGACCCAGTTGCTCATCTAAAATAATCATTATAAAAACTAAAAATAATTATCAAAATCTAAGTTGCTAAAAGCTGCTGGAGGCCGAAAGAGGCAGTTGCCAAAAATTTGGCTGCTTATATCTAAGCCAATGACTAAATGATCATAAAATTCAATTACAAAATTAGTGATTAGAGAGCAACTCATTGGTAACTAATTGCTGACTCCATGACTCAGTTGCATAATCAATGACCGATAGCAACAATTGAATACCAACTAGTAGCCATCCATTCAATAGCTTCCTAGAGTAGTTGGGTTGCTAAATAGTAACTGATCAATTGTTATGTGGTTGGTCAAGTTTTGTTATTATATAGGCAATAATATTGTTGATTCTTTCTATATGACCAAGTCAGTTTTGATATTTTTATCGAGTTTGGTATCGAATCATTAATTAACTTAGAGTTTATCTTTGATATAGGTCGACAGTTCATTTTGACTCCTTTACTTCATGAACAAGATATGTGATAAACTCGCGCAACTAATTAAGCTAACACGAAAGTTTCATTCATAAAAGGTTTGTATTTTGAGTTGACTTTGACAAGCACATAATGTGCTTCATACCTCGATACACTTAGGTCATGTGATTCTTATGTCATCTTTGTCATCACCTTTCAATTATATTTTGGAGTGTAAGTTCTTCGGACCCTCAAGTTCCCCGTTAATTTAATATAGTTATCAAATTGTCCTTTATTCCTTAGGCTGAGAAATATTTTTAAAACTCGCTCTCATTCTGCTTAACTTGATTTTCTAATAATTCAAAATAAAACCAATCTAACACATAATCGATTCAATATTTATATAATAATACATATTTAGGCTTTCATGATGTGAATTCAGAATTCAAAATATTTTATGTACATGAGTAAGTTATATGTGGTATATATTAAAGAGATTTATAATGCATAAATATAAATCAAAAAACTTATATTTAATATAAATTATATATATAAATAAATTTAAAATTAAGGTCAATTAAATTCAAAAATTAACGCAAGTATCGAATAGATTTTAGCTGAGTCGAATCAAATTCAACTCATCAAAAAATTTAAATTTGAGTTAGAAGATGAGCCACCCTAACTATTCCTCCCTCTTATTTCTCTTGTTCTTTGCCTTTATGCCTCATTTTACCTCAAACTTGGTGGATAAAGAATTGATGGAGCATTTTTTGTCTTTTCAAATTTTCCAATATTTGATAATTAAAGAAAAATTAAAGAAATTTCTTCCAATATTTTCCAATATTTAAGTTGTTTAATAAAAGATTAAAGAAAAAGCTTATAACTCCATAGGCACACAAAAATTTTAATTGAATTAAAATTTGAAATTTAAAATTTAAAATTATTTATAGAAGATATAAAATATTTTTTTTTATATTTAAATAATATAACATAACATGAACGTAATATTAAACCTATCAACAAAAAGCTCGGGAAAATGGCCCTTGTAGATGAGTGATGATCTCCTTTGAGGGTCTCCATCTTCTTCCGACCTACGATGGCATCTTTTCTATCTCGATGCAGAGCTTCCCCCCAGCATGTCGTGCAACAGTTCAGAAACCCTAGATATCCCAACCCATCAATCCCCCGCTTGCCTCCAAAATCCCATCAACTACCTGCTTTGCAGCCAAAATCTACTGATTTCAGTTCCCCACGTCCCTCCTGCGATCTCTCCTCGTCGTCACGATTCTTCTCCATTGAAAATCCCAAAGCTATTGATTATAGCTCCCAATACTGGCTTTCTGTGAACAATCTGAGATCCCAACTGCTGCTTTTTGCGAACCCTACGAGCATTTACTCCCCCATTTCCTCTGAATCCACTATACCCACCAAAACCCCAATCGCAAATCCCGCCGCCCGGCGCTTCTCCTCGAACTCACCGGAAAAACCAGAGCCCGAGTTGCGACACCAGGAGATCACCGGCCCGACGGTTGAGCGCGATGAGTCCGCGCTCGCCAACGAGACACGGCAGGTCATCCAATCCCTTCGAAGGTCCGTACATGATCTCAGCTCGGCGCTCGCGCTGCTTGGCGTCGCTCATCTCGGGCTTGGGGCGTGGATCGCCTATACCGTTAGGCCGCCAAACGAGGTGTCGATCCAGGGCATCGCTGCGTTTGCTTTCCCATTCTCGCTATCTTTCCTCCTGCGGCGTACCCTCAAGCCTATGAGCTTCTTCCAGAAGATGGAGGAACTGGGACGGCTGCAGATTCTGACGCTTTCTCTTCAAGTTACAAAAGTTTTCCGCCTCCTGCTTGTGAGGACTCGGATCCTCTGCATTTGCTGTGTCGTTGGCGTTTCCACTAGCTCTTTGGTCACTCTCTGGATGTCTGCTGGTGGTAAGTCATAGTTCTTTGTCTGTTGACGTTCTATTTTGGAGTAGTAATTTTTCTGATTTTGTAATTTTGTAGTCTCTACTGTGGTTCTATTATTTAACATTCCAAATTGTTGTTCTCAAAGTCATGTTTCCTTGAAAGTTTTAAAAAAAATTGATTCTTGTTGTTCTATATACGACTTTGCTTCTAACTTTGAAAGGCTATTCTATGCTTAATTAACGGGCTAGTTGAGAATTCCTGCCACGGTAAGGCATTTTTTTTTTGTTTTTTACCATCTGATGTTTAACATGTACTTATGCAAAAGAGATTTCATGGTGAGGGCAGTTCATATGGTTCGCATAGTTCTTTCCATCATCTATGGGCTCTAAACTTATTCTATGTCCAGTCATCATTTATCTGTTTACTTATCTTTTAAATAATGAAAGAAAAATTTCTACATTTCTTTTCAATAATTTGCCTATTATGGATAAATGAATTTTTGTTTTTGTTATAACTTAACTTGGGTAGCATAAATTTTCATTTATGTTTGTTGGGATGACTTAACATGAAATCGATGTATATTAGCAGATATTCAACATCAAGTCCCTCCGCGAACTGAAGCCCTTTAATTAATGCCTTACACTCGACTTGATTATTCGTGGTCAGGAGTTGCAGTCAAAAAGATTGGTGTCTGATCCCGTACTAGCTTATAAGTAGAATTTCAACCCCATAAGACTGTTGCCCGGATGCTCCGTCGATCAACAATGTCCAAGGGACTTGTTCTTTGAGGGGTTGTGGCTTCTCATAGTTGTAAGTTCAACATTGAAGTTTGTCGTAGCTTGGGCCTTGATTACTATGATATGCATATAATTGATGTTGAACTTGGTAAATTTGACTACCCATGTTTGTGGCCTTCTAGAAGCTTCTGGTGAATGAAAACTTCTCCTTAGGGTTAATCTATGACAACCTTTGTTTACATGTGCTTGAAAATGGTGTTGATGCTTCTGGGCTCCAATAATTAAACCATAAGCAAGCTTTTCAAAAACAATATATTTGCTCTCATGTCTTGTAATACATCACTGATATAATACACCAAATGTCGAACATCATTGTCATCTCAGACCAAGAAAAAAAGTACAACTTTGCCCATTGTGCCAAAGTAACTATAGAGAGTTTCATTCGAATATAGAGCTGACAAATTTAGAGTCGAGAGTACTTCAAGACACCTTATTTGGCGTGAGACCTAAAATCAGGACCAAAATGGTACTAGTTTAAAAAAGAACAATAATAACAATAAATAAATTTTTTTAATTATTTTACACATGTTCTAATATAAAAAAATATTATTTTACTTCACAAACTTAATAATTTTTAATAAAAATATCTACTTTATTTTACATTCTAGACCAAAATATTTGAATTGAGTATTTTGGTCTAGGATGTGAAATAAAGTTAATATTTTTATTAAAAATTGTTAAGTATGTGAAGTAAAATAATATTTTTTTATATTAGAACTTGTGTAGAATAATTTAAAAAAAAATATTTATTATTATTATTATTATTTTTTAAATTAATACTATTTTGGTTCTGATCTTGGTCATCGCGCCAAACAGGGCCTAAAGGTACGTTTGTGTTCTTTCGTCCACTTGAATTGTATCCATCTCGAAGACACCCGACTTTAATATGAAAAGGATGGGTGCAGTGACTTTTCTCATGAGTTTTTGATTTTCATTGTAATTCCTTGGAGAGGGGATGTTGAAGATGGACTTGATTGTATCTGTGTTGGCTTCTATCCCTCTAATAGAGGTCAAATACCAAGCAACTTCTCGGAAGCTATACCGAAGGTACGCTTAGTAGGAGTAAGTTTCATGTTGAAGTACCAGAGGGTATCAAAGGTTTCCCAAAGATTGACGATGTGTTATGTTGCATTAAGGCTCTTGATGAGGATATCATCCACATATGCCTCTAAATTGATGCCAATTACAAAAAAGTGTCATAGTCTCTGTTGAATGTTGTTTTTCATCATCTTCTGTGGTCATCTTGATTTTGTGGTACCTCAAAAATAGCTCAAGGAAGCTCATTGTTGAATATTCTACGGTGGAAGTCTAATAGCTTATCGATTTTCGACAATGGGTAGAATTCATTTGGGCATGCCTTATTGATGTCAGTAAAATTCACGCACATTTGACACTAAATAAACCCGGCCTCAATGAGTTTTTTTTATCTCCTCTTTGATAGCTTTTTGTTTTTCGCCTTCAAAACTTTTCATTTGCTTGGGCGGATTATTAGGGGCCATACTTAGCTTGTGTTCATTGAGTTTCTTGTCTAATATAGGAATATCTCGAGGATTTTAGGAGAAAACTTAGAAGACTTGGAAAGGAGGGCTACAAGAAACACTCTTTTATTTTCATTAAGTTTTTTAGACACAATTACATTTTTGGCATTTCCTTGTCTCTTTATCAGGACAATTGTTACATTCTCTTTGACTATAGTCGTTTCACACTTTATTTGATCAAGATGTTCTATGTACATCCAGATAGAAATTCCATAACACCTTGCTAACCATCTATTTCACCGAATTGTCACAATGCCTCTTGGTGTAGAAAATTTTAAGCAGAGTTGGAGGGTTGGTAGCACCATTCAAAATGTGTGAATTGTTGGCCACCCTAGGATGACTTTGTTGGTTGAAGGTGCATTGCTCCAGCTCCAAGGGTTATACCACAAGGCAAAAGCGATATGAATCCTACTGGTGCATGAACTTGCCCATACAAACTTGAGATCATCACATTTGGGAGGAGGTTAATCTCTTAGATCTAATCACAAGAAAAGCCAAGTAATAGATTACATTTACGGAGCTTTCAATATCGATGAGAATTCTGTAGGCTTCTACTTTTCAATCAAGGCCATGACGACTATGGGGTTACCATTGTTGTTATCTTCTTCGGGTCATGGAATCTCTGGAGATCTTCATACAACTTGCGGCTTAAAAGATGTTGATGATCACCTTCTTGAAGAATTTTTTTGTTTGCTTGGTTGTTGGTTGAACTGGAGGGATTGCTGAAGTTACTTGGTTTCCTTACTCTCTGCTGCTGGAAAAGCATGAGCCACCTATCTTACATGTTATTTTTTTGTTTTCTATTATTCCAAGTGATGTCCCTCTTCAATCAGACGATTAAACAATGTTGTAAGCTGGAGATAACCTTGTAGGTTATGGCCATACTTGCCACAGAATCTACAAAAACTAGATGAATCTTTAGATGGTCTGGGTTGCTGATTTGGCTTAAGTGTGATTCAACGTTGAACTTATTTCTTCTATCGGGCTATTGGGAATGTTGAGTGCCTGATAAGGAACAATATCCTGCTAATGCCTTATTATTGTTAGGGAGAAAATGATGGAGACCAAAACCAATCATGGAAGCCTTTCATTTTCTTGAAGGTACATAATAGTTCTTCAGTGCCTCAGCTCTTTGGACTTCTCAGAGGTCAGAGGTTGATTTAGGGATTCTTCGAGGCAGATCCTCTTCTCGGCATTGTCGCGTGCTTCAGTTAGTGTTTTCGGCATGTCTTCGACAAAAGAAGCTTATAGTTCTTCTTGTCAGAAAGCAATTCTAAAACAACTTTGGTTTCGACATTCATTTGCGAGAACCAATCCACATAATCCCTTAACAACTCATTCAACCCTTGTTGTATTTTGTTGATGGTGAGGTTTGTTCAAGATAGTTTGTAGAAGTTACAAACCCATCTGAAAGCTCATTTTTTAGCTGGTTGAAGGTGTGAATGTATTTGAGCCAATCCATAGCTGCGTCTGTGAGAGTGTTGGTGAACAACCTGCACTAGTAGGCATGAGGTATCGAATCGTGAGTGAGGCATTGCTTAAGGGCTTTACATGTTGCTACAGGTTCATCTTTCTAACATAATTAGGGAGCTTGAGGTTTTTAAATTTTTTGGGGATGGTTATAAATGAATTGTTTCTTATTCTTGCGAAAAGAGGATTAGTGTGATAAGCTACTTCTTGTTAACTCTCGTCATTAAGGTATGACCTAGTTTCTTTGTGGTTGGGCGCAAACTGAGTAGATGGGGATGAGGTAGCCGACTTCAATGGTATGTATGTTGAATAATGAGGGGACATTTCGCTAGGTGGACGGGCTCCCCCATATTTGGCCTTGGTGGATGAGGTGAAAGTTGTAGTGGAGTTTGAGGTGTGACCCTTTATGCACGAGAAATTGCAGAGGAAAGGAAAAAGAAAGACTCTACAAGAAAGCAGCTGATAGTGCTTACAAGAAGGTGTTGATTGTTTGTGCCATCTGGCTCATGGAGTTGGCCATGGCACCAACTAATTTTTTATTGCTTGGGCATTCACTAAAGTTTCCTCCAGAAGAGTTGGTGGTGGGAACACACCACCACAATCGACTATCAATTCATTCTTGTCATGGTCTATTGTTGACGGTGAAATTTAGTCACATTGCTTTGATCTGGATCAACTGATAGTCGAAATAGGTTTGGGAAGATGACTACTGAGGATTGCTGACATAGCAAATTGAAAATCTTTCTATTCAATCTGATTGATTTCACTGATGGGAGATTCTTTTTTAGGATGATTTTATTTCTTGCAGCTATTTGGTATTAGTTATTTCTATTTTTGTGATTGCTATTTTAAGCATGGTATTTAGTATTTTCTCGTTTGTGTGAGAAAATTATATTATATTATATTTTTTTATTGTATCGATTGTATGGAGGTCTATATAAACGTCTTCTTAATTGTTGTTTTAGTTAATGTTGAATAAAATATTGTTGCCTTCTCCCTTGAGATTGTTTGATTCTGAATTGAATCGATATCCTAGATAGGGAAGGGCTTGGCCCTTAGGTGAGAATCTCTAACTCTATCTGCTTAAGCTCATCTCCTCCAGGCTTGATTCCATCCGCCTTCGATCACTTTCAACATTCACTTGCATCACCGCTTTGCCACGCTGACTTGATTGATCCGTCCGATTAGCCCCATGAGCATAAACTACTCTCGTCGTGTCCTTTACTTGAATTGTCGTTCCCTCCCTCTGACCGCCCCACTTATGGTGAAGGAGGAGGAGTAATAGATGACTTGGATGTAAAACCCGAATCGATATTAGAAAATTTGTAAAATACAACCATTTTATAATTCCTGCCTCATTCAAATCAAATTTGTTGTATAAAACTATAAATAATCAAAACAACAAAAGTAAATGATGGTATAACATTTATATTAGAATAGATCTGAAGTCAAGAACATGTTAAGAAGGTCCATCTCACCTGAATAACAAATATATGAATTGAACAGTCCAACAACTTAACATACATCGTATGGTATTGATAGCAACATCATACAATATAACTACTAAAAAATCATATGCTGATAGATGTAAACTTATACATCAAAAGTCTGTTATACAATAAAACACAACATTCATATTAGATAATTTTGTTACTCTTTCTAAATCTCCTTGTCTTTTCCTAATATGTGGCTTGATAAAGCAGTACCAGCTAAGAAGGTTTCAGTCCATTGACCCCAAGGCTTAGTAAAAGGGAGTGTAGTTTTAGTTTGTTCTTAAAGATTTCTTCCAAACTCTCTAGCTTCCACCAGCAATCCCAGATAAAGTAGAGAAGATGAAAGAAAATGATGTATTGGAAAAGAATTTCAACTGAATAATGATTAATTCATCCCAAATTGAGCTCCATTACACATGTCCTTGCATAGGAGACTTGTCACACAACTCCTCTACTTGGCTTCAAAGATCAAGCCATCTAGCATGACTGAAAATTCATCTTAAAATTATGCTAAATAAGTACTCAATAATCTATCCAACAATCCATGTTAACCCAAAATATCACACTTTGGCTTTTAAATTCTCATTAAACTCACACCAAAATTTAGTCAACATATTAATACAATTTCACATTTTAAAATTCTCACATTTGATTCAAATTAATAAAATAACTTACAAAGAACACAAGTTAAATAGTCAATAGTTGGACGTTACACGGATTATCCGTCGAACCGCCTTCTGCCAAATGCTTGACATGGGTGTGCGAGCTTGCTAACTGCGCTGATTGCTGCTCGACCCGACAGCTGCCTATAAGTGTGGCTGACCTCGTCGAACCTGCAGAGCCACAGTGTCAACTCCTACACAGTTCCCTTTAATCTCCTCTCCAAGCCCCGCAATCCCCAGCGTCGACTCACGTGATCCCACCAGTAGCTCCGCCGAGCTTGATTCATTCAGCGATCGCATGAGCCGAGCCACGAGCGCATGAGCCGAGTTGCAAGCCTGCCCGTCGATCCCAATGCACGATCTCATGGGCTTGAGTTGATCCCAACCTAATCTAAAAAATTACATTTGGGTATTTGAATTCTCTGACTCAGGTACAAACTCTAGCTAACTTTTAACCTGATTACTCAATTATTGTGGATTTTTTCGTTCACTTGAGATTTGCTCGAAATTGCTCTGCTGAGTGATCTTGCATTTTCGGGAGAAATTATATTACTATTAGTTATCAATTGTGAAAACCTATTCCTATTAAATTTTTCTGATTTATTGAAAACTGATTAGCCCTAATGTGAATTGGTAATTTTTCAATTACCTTTGATCTAATTTATTTAAAATTTTAATGAATCACTGGGCGGAATTGAGTAATTTCTTAGTCCCTTAGTCCTTATAAAATCATAATTTGAGAATTTCTTGTATTTGATTGAGTTAATTCTGCTATTAGTATTTGTTGATCTCTTTGCATTCATTTCATTTATCCTGTCCTGCATCAGTTGGGGGCACCCCTCATTGGAGCGATTAATGGTTGGGAGAGTGGAACAATAGGAAGAGTAGGAGAATTAAGGAAGGTGGGGTAACCAGGCTTAGTAGGACTGGGTGGATTCTCAATATCCTGTCCAGCTACCATGCGAATTGGGAAGGATAGGAAATAAATTTACAGGAGTTGCTTCCATATGAGGGTGTTAGACTCTATATTGATGCGAAAATTAAACCAAGATTAGATGGATGATGTAAGGAGCAAGAATCCGAAAGAGAAAAAGGGGAACAAGAATCTTTTTATATAGAACTTGAGTGTACGAAAGGAAACCACAACACCGTATTGGTGATCTAAAGTCTACTAGAAGGAAAAAGGTACAATCACCAATGCATCTAAAGCCTACCGGAGAAAAATGGTACAATCATCAATGCATTAGACCCCCTCAGAAGGGGGGGTTTTATGTACAATAAGACTGCGACAGAGACATCTAGCTCTTGTTTTTCTCTTTGGAGTGCACTTTCTGAGAGTCTGTGAGTAGAACGGTGAGTTAGGGATCAAAGAGAATCGAGCCACCAAATAGGGTCCTCTCTATTCTCCTTTCCCTTTTGTTTATATGCAGATAAAGTGGACATAATGATAGTCTAGCATCCGAATGGCTGTGCAGTTTAAGAGGATAATAACCATTTTCTGTCTTGTACCTTTCAAATGAATTCATCGGATCAGGCTAACTGAAGATATCATCTTAGGTACCAACTCGAACAACATTTCATCGTCCTGCGTCCTCGTTTTTAATCAATTTTTGGTTGTCTTTCTCACTGATGCTCTCCATGTGATGGTCCTCAACAATTCAATATATAGATTTTCTTTAATTTGGATTATTTGTTTAGGGGGTTATTTTCAATTGGAGTCGAAGATAATCCTTAATGTAATTTTTATTTTGAATTTTATGAAAAATGTGAAATAAAAGTAATTTTATTTTGAGATACACCCAACCCACATCGATCATCAGTCCTTAAGTTGGATTCCGTTTTGACACACCAATTCACTCACTCTCATTTATAAAAGCTCGCTGACATGTTTTATTCAACACTGCAGGCAACATGGGTGACACTCCAATCTGCTCTTCGCATGATTAGGTACTTCTGGAGCAGAAAAGCGTTCACACACTTCAGACTAGCAGTTACCCAGGCCCGATCAATTTATTTGAAACTCAAAACTAGATGATCGCCTGGGCTTTGGTGCATCTGAAAACTACTCAAATTTATTGCTACTCAAATGCAATGAGCTCAAAATAAATTGAGTAACCTTGTACCTAACTTGGTATAAGCATTAGAGGAGCATTTAGGGGGCATTTGGTTCGTTGTTATTTTGGTGTTATGTTATGTAATCTATATGTTATGACATCTAGATGTCATCTTTTGATTAATAATTTTATAATCTAATAAAAAAATTATTTGTAGATGTCATTAAATCAAAAAATTATTATTTTTAAATAATATAACATAACATCAAGATAACATTGAACTAAACGCCCCTGTAGTTTAATCTTTTCTTGGTGTTATGTTATATAGATAATCTTTCAAAAATTTATTAAATTATTACATTTAAATATCATAATATTTAAATTATATAATATAATACTAAAATAATATTAAACTAAAGGGGTGTTTGGTTCAGTGTTATCTCAATGTCAATGCTATTTAGATGTCATGTTATCTAAATATTATTGTCATTCATCAATGGACATTTGTTTGGTTCAATGTTATGATATTAGAAAATATCAATATTATTCAAATTATTTTTATTTAGTTGGAAGTTATTAACATTATAATGACAAATTGATAGTGTTATCTTGAGATATCTCCCAATTTGGGGTGACATCTAGATGTCAATGTATAATGGTATTTTTGTAATTAATTATAATGTTATTTAAAGATATTATTAAATCAAACAATTACTTTCTAAAAATAATATAACATAATATTGAGATAACACTGAACCAAACGCCCCCTAAATGACTCCTGGAGTGCATATGAAAGCTTTTCAGTGTATTTGAAGTTAATGTGAGGCATTCATTTATGCAAGCAGGTGGTGGTCATCTTCATCTTTTGTCTGTTTCTCAGAAAGAAATCTTGATTTTTTTTTTTTTTTGGCTTTGTGGCTTTACTGATTAGAAAAAGGAAGGATTGCATGATTGAGTTAGCTATGAATAGCCTTTAGTTGCTGTATTTGATTCAATATTATTTTGATGTTATGTTATTTTATTTAAATATTATAATTTTTAGATGTTATTTTTTATATAATAATTTTATAATCTTTTAAAAGCTTATATTTATGTATATTATCAAATTAAATAATTTTTTTTTAAAATATTATGATATTACACTAAAAAAGCATTGAATTAAATGCTTTCTTAATATTATTATATATTAATAATTATTGTGCTCAATTGCTCATTTCTTCATTCTTTTGCATACAAAGCAAATTTTTTGAAGGAAAAAGTGAGTTGTTTTTCCTCTTCTTGTTTGGTTGAAATAGTGTAGAATTCTCTCTTTTGCTTTCATTTTATAATGTTGTAAAGAGGGGAGAACTTTCAAACTAATTTTGTGAAATTAGGTTTAATCTTCACTCTTGTGTGAGGTTTTTTTTTTTTTTTTTTTGAGATTGTACCAAAACAATCTTGTACGAACTTCTCCGCCATGGATTAAAGGAATATTTTTATTTAATTGGATAGCTAGATAGGTTGGGGTGGATTAGGTTTGACGGTGAGCTGAACCACGTTAAACTCTTGAGTTCTTCTTGCTCTTTGATTTTTTTTATTTCTGCTTGTTATTTCATTGTGTTGATTGTGATTATCATTACACTTTATATAATTAAGTAAATTAAATTATTTAAAAAAAATTAAGAGTTTATTAACCCCTTTAAACTCACACTGATCCCACAAAGAATATTTTTTTTAAGTTTAGTCATAGTTAAAATCTTAAATTTTTTTTAAAAATTATTCTATTTTTTATCTTACATAGATTTTAATATTAAATATATTTTATTTTACATAAATTAATCAATTTTATTTTGCTGCACAGAACGGACGAAATGTTTAAAAAGTAACTAGTGTGAGAATAACACTAGTTATCTTGGATAGTCCACATTGGGGTGGCCACCCCCACCTCTGCGTGCGGGGCCGATCGACCGTCTCTACAAGTGCAATGCATAGAGCTGGCTGGGTTTGCCCGAGAGAATGGGGAGAAAATCAAGAATAAAATTGTAAATTTTCATCTACGACATTAAAAGGATCACGGCTAAAATGGTCTCCAACCAAGCAGGCCTGCTTAAGGGGATCATAGCCAATATGGTCTTCAACTAAATAGGACCTAAAGGAGCGTTTGGTTTCGTCGTTATTTTGATGTTATGCTATGTAATGTAGATGTTATATTTTGACTAATAATTTTATAATCTTATAGAAAATTATTTATAAATATCATAAAATTAAATGATTACTTTCTCTAGATAATATAACATAACATCAAGATAATATTGAACGAAACGCCATCTAAGTTTTTAACGAAAAGTGTTAACTAGATAAAAGATTTTTAAAATTGTGAATTAACAAGATATTATCCCAAACAAACTTGCATGCTATTTAGTAAAAAAATTAAAAAATAATAGATAAAATTAATTACTAAACAATTCATATAATTAGCTTCTAATCACATTTTTTCTCACGCATCTATTATTCGATGGAGTGAAATGAAGAGCATGTATTCAGAGAGAGAGAGAGAGAGAGAGAGAGAGAGAGGATAAGGGGGAAGGATAAATTTAGAATTTTAGAAATATGATAACGTCATATTCGTTAAATACTGATGAAAATCATTTATTTGAATTTTTTATGTATTAATTATTAAATTTTATTGTTATAAACTTTTAATATATAGATTTCTAAGTAAATTTTTAAAAGCTGTGAATCCAAATATAATTAGAATTTAATTATAAAAAGTTTTCACTAATTAACCGTAATGAATAACTCCATTTACCTTCTCTTTTTTTTTAAGTCATTCAGTTTGATTATTAGCATGATGAAGTTAATCTGCATAGGTCTTACATCTTACACATTAAGAATCTGTTTAATATTGCAAAAAATTGTGGGATAAATAAGTGTTGATGTGGGAAATAGGGGGTTCCAAGAGAAAAAGAGATAAAAGAGAGAGTCCCGAGAGATAGCGGTATACAGAGAGATAAGTTTGATGATTAAAGCTCAAATAAGGAGGAAATTCCCTACGTCCATCGAGCGATCCGCTAGAGATGATTTCACTAGAAAAAGAAAAGAGATGGTCGAAAAGACCAGTACAATGAGCGAAGAGAAGAGAGAGAGCTTTCTTATCTCAAGCTCTTAATATAAGGGTGATAGAAGAGAGATCCTGCGATTCCAACCAGCAACCAAAAGCTAAAAGCTCAAAGCCCCTCCTTGAAGCCTGTTCAAGGGTATTTATAGGCAGGAGATAGTGGAGCTCAGTCCGGATTTTCCAAAAGAGAATGGAATATTCAATTGCTGAGTCTACACTGGTGGTCCCACCGCTACCAGCCATCAAAGGAGCCGAAAGTAGTGGAAAGAGAGCTTGACTTATTGATTTTGATATTTCATCTAGGAGTCCGTATGGCTGGAGCATGCGGGCTCTTGGTTTGCATGACTGGAAGAAACATACTGCATTGAAAACGGTGCGGTCGTGACACGCCAACAGCGACAGGTACAGCTGGGGAACATCGTCATCGATGTTGATGGGAGATGATCTTGAATAGTCGTGGACGATATTTGGCCGAACCCTCATGTCCGAGGTTTGAGACCGGTAAGAATAAGAATAAGAATAAGAATAATAATAATAATAATAATAATAATAATAATAATAATAATAATAATAATAATAATAAAGAGTTAGTGCTCCCATGACGCCACATATACTGCTGAGATGCAGCGCTGGAATCATGCGGTAATAATAAGTATTTATAAAAATTTATAAAATTGATATACATTTATAGTTTTTTTAAAATAAATCTGCATTTGATTTAAAATGTTGTCAATGATTTAAAATATATTAATCTAAATTTTGAAATATGAAAGTGTAATTGCTCATTCTATATTTGGGTCAGCTTTGTATTTTTTGAGAAAAAAAGAGAAGAAAAGAATTTTTTGAGAAAAAAAGAGAAGAAAAGAGTAGATAATCTCTCTTGAATAATTTTTAGGACAGAACATTATGTTTTAAAGTTGAAATGTATGTTGTTATTAAAAAAAAAATTGAAATTCATTTGAATTTGAGTTATATTTTTATTACTTGAAATTATATCACGAGAAGTAATATTAATTTAATTCATAATCAATAGTTATTTGTATTTAAAATATTTATGTGAATGAAAATATTATATGAAAAATATATTAAAAATTAATTTATAAAAATATATATATATATATAATAAATTTAAATTTAGCTAAAAATATATTAAATTAATATTATTGGTAAAATTCAAATATTGAGTTCTTAATTGAGGCTTTTAATTAATCTAAAAAAGAAATTTTGAGTTGAGATCTCAACTCGAAAAATTCGCTTTTAATTGAGCTCAGCTTTCGCTTTCTTCTTCTCCACTCGCAAAAACCTCGCCCTCTTCGTTGCGTAAACCCTAGAAATGGTGCGTGCCTACAATCAGGAGCATGTGTATCGGCACCCCTGGGACCGCGTGACCACTGCTTCCTGGCGTAAGTTCACGGATCCGGACACTCCAGCCGTCCTCTCTCACGTCCTTGACGTTCACACGCTCTCTCGCCGACTTGACCTCGCAGCTGGCCGCCTGCACACCGTCCGATCCATCACCGTCCGATCCCCGCCCCTCCCTTTCTTTCTCCGGCGCCTCGTCGGCGCTGAGGCCGTCGTCTGTCACTGCGTAGAGACTTCTGTCGTCGATCCTCGTGCCAGATCCATGGAGATCGTTGCTGTCAACGCCAGCCTCCGAGGCCTCATCGAGGTCGAGGAGCGCTCATCGTACCGGCCACATCCGGACAACCCCGAAACCTGGACTATTTTCCGGCAGGAGACCAGAATTCGCTGCAAGCCCTTCAAGGCTCTGGCTGCCGTAGCCGGAAAGGTCGAGCAACGGTGTGCTGATCGGTTTCAGCAAAACAGCGTCAAGGGGCGAGAGTTCGTTGAACGGATCTGTAAATACCTCGAGGCCGAGTCGTCGTCGTCCACCGCTGCAGCCGCCACGCGCTGATGCCAATATGTGATTGATTGCCTCTTCTAAGGTGGGCATTCCTCTCTTTTCCTTCCATTCCTCCTCTCTTTCTTCTCAAGTTGTGCTATTTTGGGAATTTAATTTGATATAACTCATTTCTGTTTTCCATGGGATTATACAATAACGGGGATAATTGTCATTGTACATTTGATTTTAGATGTCATGCCACGTCCTTATTTGTTGGCAACTATTTTTTTGCTAGGTACTGTAACATGCATATTTCATAATTTACTTCTAAACAATACATAAAGTGCAGACAGATGAGTAAAGTTAGATTGAAAATTTTCTTTTCCGCTGAATGTAAAAGCATTGTCTAATATTTCTATGTTTATTTATATTACATAGTTTTCCCCATCGGTTTTTCATCTTAATTTTTTGCTTTTTTACCCTTTAAATGTTGGTTGAGTATACAATGTTCATGTTTGGTTGCCTACTCATTATCTCAATATTTGTTTTTTTTTTGGCATGTTGCATTCTGTCATAGGCATTGAAATTTGGTTGTATTCGTGCTCCGAAAACCAATATGAGTCCCAAAATTGGGACATTTTGCATGTATATTAATGATTATGTTTTTTGTCCATTTTTCTTGTGGAAACCATAACAACGACAAGGCCTTATTTCTGAACTATTGAGGTCAGCTATATGAATTTTTCTTCTCTGTTCAAATCTTTTCAAAATAATGTTAAATGGCAATATCCCAAGTTATTTCTGGTCTTCTCCTCTTCCTTTTTACATTTGTGACTTGGATCATCTCATATTTACTTACAAGGGCCTTTATTTGTCAAATGTAAGCATTGACAGAATATTATAAATATCATTTTCTCATCATATCCTCTTTTGTAGGTGCTGTATAAATCTTCTCTCATTACATTATTCTAATGTGATCTAATATAGTGCGACCATTCATCTCAAGCTCTCAAAAATTTTGCCAATTAGCCTCATATCACTCTCTTGATAGTCTAATAGTAGCTATAAAATTTAGGGGGCCTTTGATTCAATATTATTTTTATGTTGTATCATGTTATAAAGAAAAAATAAATGTTTGATTTGATGACATCTTTAAATAACCTTCTAAAATATCTTAGAATTGTCAATTAAAAGATATTTAAATATCATAGCATCTAGATAACATGGCATAACATTAAGATAGCATCGAGTCAAATGCCACTTAAGTTCAACTTAATAGGCATATGTTGACCTTGTAGAATGTTGTAGCACTCCTTTTGATCATGTATGAATTCAACAATTAACATTCTTTTTCTATACTCACACTATTTTGGGTAATAGACTTGAGGTGTTTGAAGTTCTCACATGATGATATGATTGTCCCTTCCATTTCTTAAACAAGCATTTTAAGAAATAATGCAATTAACTGTAGTGATTGCTTACTTTTAAAATTTTATTAGGATCATCTCAACAAGTGATTTCTTTGTTCTATGCTAGCATCCCCAAATAGCTGGCATAATGCTAGCTGATGATGGCGGTGTCTTCTCGAATATTCTTTATTCTGCTACCCTTTATTTGTATGAGGTGTAATGTTGTGCCCTACAACTTATAATTTTTATGATTTTCTGTAACTTCGTTGTGGTAGATAGATTGATTTTCTATACAGTATGACATCCAACTGTGTAGTTTTCCAATTTGTTTGTTTCCAAATTGCATTTCAACATAAACATCATGTTAATGATGTTTCAGAAATCATGCTTGTTTCTTTACCATCATGTATAAAAAATATTTGAAGCAAGCCACATAAATAGGACAAATTTGTACCGACATGTCTCATTTTCGACGCCATCCAAATAACGGGCAGAGGTTCAAATCTGTTAAAGTAGAAAGCGACATACTGGGCTCTTGTTTGGCTTCACCTTCTGGTTGGAGGAATTAATCTTTCTATACAAGCCTTTTTAGTTGCCATGTTCACAAAACCTTCATAAAAACGTGTTTTACCTCATTTTTAACCATTTGATTGCAATCTACGGCAGAAGCTATAACCAGTTGGAGTTTCTCTTTTCATTGATATATTTTTCACTCCGATCTTTTATTATGCTTGGCATTATAGCTCAAAACTTGCCAACTTTTAAAGCTTCAAACTTTTAGTCCAACACTATCAGTCTTTTTTGAAAGGTTTTCAATCACTTTTGTATGGATTGATTCTATCAATTGTACAATGATCACATTTCATGTTATTCATCATTAGTTACCCTTTTTTGTCTCTTTACTATTATGATTTGGACCTCACATATATCTATAGAAGTCTCTAAACATCAGTGGTGGTGATGACCAAACTCCCTAATCTTATATCCTATAGGTTTCATGCCTCCTATTATTATGAACTTTCGACATGATACATTCTAGTGTCACTGCTCATCTATCACAGTATTCATATCATGATAATCTTTTAGATATTTTATCACATAACTCCTACATTTTTTTGGAAAGTTACTGTTTCATTCACTGCCTTTCATATGCTGACCTTTTGAAAGTTCAAATTTATTTTTTTATTATGCATTTCCTTTTTTGTCATTGTAACTTCTTCTTACCAGCACGTGCAAACTTCTAGCTTTGTAGGTTTCGGACTGGAGATCCACACTAACACAAATAAATACAGAGTGCTTGTAGTGCCAACTACAAGTCTACAGTAGCTGTAACAATTGTAGCAATTGGTTTCAGTACTTACAATTTACCACGTATTTTGCTAGATGGCATGAGAGGATCTTCCTCTTTTTGGTTTGTTTTCTTTGGGTTCTTTTTATCTCTCTTTACAAGGCTTACACAACTGGATTTGATCTTTTCGCACAAGATTCCTCGCCTATTACCTCCTATTGACGGAGGAAATTCGTCAAGGATGAGCTAGCGGACATAATTAATTGAGACAATGGAACAAGAAGGCAGCAAACCACATATAAAGAACACCAGGTTTTATGTAGTTCGAAGCATGTCTTCCTACGTTCATGCAATTGTGCCAAGGAATTAAAAATTCCACCTAAACATTAAAGAATTCAAGTATTTGAGCTCTGCTCAAGGTTATAAACCCTCACTTGGGTTGAACTCGGGAAAGTGGGCAGAGAGGAAAAGATTTTTTTTTTACATTTCATGAGATTCTATTTATAGTTGGTAGTGGAATTACTCTTAATTGTTGATGCCTCTTCAACTATGATGATATGTGGCTCAGATCCTCGATTGCCAAGTATGAGAAATCATTCTTAGGAGGTGAGAATATGCTTCATCCATCCAAATTATTCCTGGGGCTGCGTGCTGTGCCGTCATAGGTTGATGGTGTGAGTTCCAGTATCTTTGTTGGCGTGAGGCGTGCTGAAAGATAGTTGATCGTGGCGGGAAACCGGCTAGATAGTTGATCGTGGCGGGAAACCGGCTTGCAAGTTCCGACACCTGGTAGTGTCCACAGGCGTGGTTCTGTAGGCGAGGACCTTGAGTTTGGGCCTTCCGAGGCCCAAGTTGCAGGCCCATGAATCCCCACCTAGCTGTTGCTGTTAGTTGCCATGTGAATAGTTTAGGTACTGCAAGGATCCCATATGTAAACACCTCCTGATAAGAATTTTCTCTGATAGATGTCGAATAAAATATAGAGAGAGCTCCCACAGTCCTCTGCTATACTGAAATTATTGGGTCTGGACTAAGGACCACGTCACACATTCAAAGCGCATTCATGTGATGATGCATGCACACAAACTCCATGTGCAAGCGGAAATAGAACAATGCTATTTACTTACCATTTTTCTAACTATTCAAGTTTACATAAATTTTAATAATATTTAAAATTTATATAGATAAACTGATAGAAATTTTGTGTGCTATTTTGTGGCCATGTAAATATCTTATGTCACAAGTATATATTTTTTACATATCTTTTTATATGGTAAAAATGTGATATTGAGGAAACAATATGGTTTTGCTTTCACTTGCACTTAGGGCTCTCATGCACATATTCTCTGTTCTTGTGCACATGCATTCTTTCTGAACGTGGAAAAATTATTTTAATTCGAGCAACACGCCACATCACTCGTGAGGTGCCCAATCACCGCGCAGGGCCCTACGCTCAACAGCGAGAAAACACTGTTTTGCATTATTTTTTTATATTTTTGTAAAATTATTTTTGTATAAATATAATATATTTTTAATTTTGTATTAATTTTGTTTTATTTTGTGTTCACTCTGGTAAAATTTGTATATGAATATACATCAAATAAAATATATTTTACAAAAATACAAAAAATGAAGTGAAACGATATGAAACAGTGTTTTTTTGCCGTTGTGCTCATGATGCTGCACGTGGCCGTATGCACATACAGCGTGTGCTGATTGGTCAAGTCACGGGTGATGTGGCGCGCCGCTCACACCCAATACGGGTTCCTAAAATGTGTGGTATGGTATAAGGCCTAACAATTTTTCCTGCCATAGATAAAGCAATGGCTGTGCGGTGGGTCTCTTATTGCTTTTTTTTGGGAACTGAACTCAGAGATATTTCAGGTTTGTTAATGCGCTCAATAGCCTATTAGAACTAATTTAATTAATGGGTTTTTCTTTAAGATAAAACCCCAATTTCAGGAACCTGCATAGAATTTGCTTGGCCTTATCTCATGATAATGAGAAGTTTTTATAGAAAATTTTATTAGGGTCAGTCAGCTAAATAGTTCAATCGATCAGTGAGGGGAAGCCATATTAGTAATGAGCTCTACCGATTGTTAACGTGACGATCCTCTATTGGCCGACCGAATATTCGATAGATCAAACTTAATAATTATTTTTTTGGCATAAGGAAGGCAAATTTTCGTATTCGTGCTTTGTCTATAAACAAAGTATCACTAGTAGATGTCATCGTGGATACAAAATTAAACATATATATAGAGTCGCTTAATTAGTTGCAAATAAAGTGACTAATTATATTGCATCAAATATTTGTTTACTTTATTTTTATTTTTTAATGTAATATAAGCCTATGCTGAAATTCTTTAAAATTATTCGCACTAACATTACCAGCCATCACTGGATTTGCATGATCGGCCTTCCAACTGCCGAATATGCTGATAATTTCACGTGGCGTATCCGACACAATGTCTCTGCATGAAAATGACCTCGAATGTTTGTGTGTTAACACGAACACAGCATAATTTCTGAAAATATTCAAGCTTCATAGTTTTTATGATAATAAGATTAATATCAACTAAAATCTAAAGTGTCTTATGAAAAAATTATTAAAAGAACAAAATCGATGCAATTGAGCCTGCAAAAATCTCCACGAGAACACAACGGCCACCGTCTATCCAGCAAACAACACCAACATAGAAATTACAACATTAATTCCACAAATTCTTATTTTACAACATAACCACGAAAAAGTAAGCCACAAACCAAGTCGGACCCACAGACCCGGACCGGCTCAACTCGGCGATGCGACTCGGTCGAGGCTTCCGGCCACCGCGCGCATCCGCGGCCGCGCATCCTGGTCGATCTCCGTGCACCAAAGGGCGATGTGGAACACCGCGAGAACCTCACGCTTAGCGTGCACCTCTTTCAGCAACACGGGGTCCACCACCTCCGACAGCGGCAGCTCCTCCTTGAAGGCTCGCCGCACCCACTCTACCAGCTCCGCATCTGGCGACTTTCCTGTCGTCGTCTCCATCATCAGCACCCCGAATGCGTAGACGTCTCCTCTCTGAGTCGCTGCTGCTGCCGCCGCCGCTGCTGCCGCCGCCGCCGCCGCCGCCGAACCCCTCAGCTCCGGCGCTAGGTAGCCCGTCGCTGCTGCGGGTGGCTGCTGCTTCTTCGTCCCGCCACTGTTTCGCTGCAGCCGAGAAATTCCGAACCCGGATACGTATGGCCGGAGCTCATCGTCCAGAAGAATCTTCGAGCTCTTCACGCTGCCATGAAAGCATTTCCTTGGGCTGATTTCGTGAAGATAAGCCAGCCCTCGAGCAACCCCCTGTAAGATCGCTAATCTCGCTCCCCAGCACAGCAGCGGCGGAGAAGGCGCACCGTCTATCACTGCCGCAGAGCAAGGTTGTCGGCCTTGTTGGCCGTGTACGGCGGTGTGTAGGTTCCCGTTGGGGATATAGTCGTAGATGAGGAGCTTCTCGTCGGGAGCGTAGTAGTAAGCACGGAGCCGGACGACGTTAGGGTGATTCGCGCGCCCAATGGCCATGGTCTCACTCTCGAAAGCGCGGCGGCGTCGAAACTCGTCGCTGGAGCTGTTAACGTCCTGGCCGTCCTCGAGCTCGCTGAGGCGGCGCACCGCCACCGCGAAGCCATGGCTTGCGACAACCTTGTAAACGATCCCACTGCGGCTCTTGCCGATCACGTACGCAGAGGCGCGAAGGAGCTCTTCTAGCTCGAGCCCAAAGCTCTCGTCCAACGCCACAAAGATCTCTTCTCCCTGTTGGCACTCGCGCCGCCCGTTCCTCGCCGGTGAATCTAAACCCTGTTTTCCTTTACCACCGAGCTTCTCGTCTGATGCGCCACGTCTGCGGCGAAGTTGCCATTGTAGCACAATGATCGAGCCAAAGGCGGCGACTATAATCCCAGCGAGGATCGGGATGGGGACCGCCGGCCTCCGCTGCCGCCCTCTTCCCGCGGGGTGCGAGGAAGGAGCTCCAGGATTGAAGTCAAGGCTCGGAACTGGGAGACGGGAGCCCCTATCCGCCTCATTGCATGAGTTCTTGAGCGGAAATCCGCAGAGGCCAGGATTTCCGGCAAAGGCAGTCGGGCCCTGGTTAAGAAGAGAGCCGACCTGGGGGATCTCGCCGGTGAGTTTGTTTTGACGGAGATCCAAGCTTACATCGACTGGAATGTTGCCGTAGGCCGGTGGAATCCTTCCTGTGAAAAGGTTGCAGGAGAGGTTAAGCACGCCGGAAAGCAGAGGCAGGCCGGCGATCTCTGGTGGGAGTGACCCATTGAAATGATTAGCAGATAAGTCAAGATGAACGAGGGAATCCAACGCCCCGATCTCTGCGGGCACAAAGCCAGAGAAATTGTTGTCTGAAAGATCGATGGAGATTAAGCTTCTGATTTCACCAACAGCGGCAGGGATTGGACCGGAGAAGCTATTGTGCGGTAGTGAGAGAGTTTCAAGCGACGAGAGGAGCGAGAGCTCGGACGGAAGGTATCCCACGAGCGAGAGGTTCGCGAGGGAGACGGCTGTGACCCGATCGCCGCGGCAGACAACGCCAGGCCAGCCGCAGGGTTCTCGATCGGTGTCGAGCCAGGCAGCGAGAGCGCGGGAGGGATCCACGGAGACGGCAGCTTTCAGGGCGAGCAGGGACAGTCCGTCGGTGGTCAACGCCGTCGCCGAAGGAGCTGCGAGGAAGAGCAGCAGCAGCAGCAGCAGCAGCAGCGAAGAAGCACAGAAGGCAAACCCCTCCTCGACTTTCACCATTCTTCTCTTCCCTTCGGTGATCTTGTTCATCGCTCTTAGATTCTGTTGCAAGGTGGTGGAGAGGGGGAAGACGAAGACGAAGAATCCCTTGGAGAGAGAATTAAAGCGGAAGGACAAAAATACTTTTCTGCATGGAGAGAATCTAAGGTAAAGATTCATTGAATTGTCAATCCAACGACAGAGACTCGTCCAAATGAAAGGGTAATTTAGTAATTGAAAGCCGCGTCTCGTTTGAAATGATTCAAACCTCTTACAGCTTTTGTCTCGTCACTCAGAAGCAGGCGGGATATAAAATCACTGCAATTTCGAAAAAGTACTGTAAATTTAGTATACGCCTTACCGCACATTAATTGTATGCGGGGGTCTATTTTCCACTGGACCGCTGCCACGTTGTCCCTGTGCATTAGAAATGGAAGGGTAAGTTTGGATCTGAGTTAAACAAAAAACTTGAGGGCCAATTTATTGCAATAGCTCAAATTCTCTCTTTAATCATAATTATTAAATAATATGAAATAATCTAACGATTATAAGTGAGATAATTGGTCTATAAATTGTGAATTTAAGGAGGAATTCAGATAAAAATCAAACCGGGGTTTTGTGATTTATCCAATTCAGAGCTTATTCCTGACACCGCTACTGTATCTCATGGAATCTTGCTGTCGCCACGCCAGCCAGCAAGCCACCATCACCTTGGCTCTCTTTTGAGACCGCCATCACCCACATCTCAAGTGACGTTACCATCTCAATTAGACAATATTATCACGCTGGTTGCAACCGAAAGTCAAAACTTTCACCACCACCTCTTCTACGTCAATTCAATTATTGCTCAATTTATATCAATCCTATCCATAGATCGAGGAATTTGAGTCATAATAATATCCCTCTCTTTTATTTCCCCTCCTCTCTTATATTCGTTCCTCTTCTTCATCTATTTTATCTTACTCATTTAATTATTTATTTATGATTAGCAAGTTAATACGATCTTCTTATCATAAATCTATTAGTTTATTTATTTAGAATGCTATAAATTTTATGTCTAGCTCTTATTATTTAGATCTGCTTTAATTCTCACATTAATGAACTCCCAAATTTTATTCTAACTTCTATGTTCTTACTAATTTGCGGCATAATTAAACTTAGTTAATTTTTTTCAACTAAAATTTAATTGAAATTATCGAAACTATTAATCTCCGGCTGAAACTGAAATTTGACAACTTTTTATATCTGTTTCTATCCGAAACACCAAAAATTGAGAATTATGGCTATCTTAAAAACCCTGGATATAAATATATCTTTATTAAAATCTAGGAAAATGTATATATATATATATATATAATATTTTTCAACCCATAAAATCATAGATTTTTTTTTTAATGTAATCAAAAATTTTGTTTCAAATTTTATGTAAATTTTCACATTATAAAGATTTTTAAATTTCCGACGCATAATGTCATTTTTATTTTTAAAATTTCAAAATAATAAAATTTTAATTAATTTTTTACTAATATATATATATATATATATTTGAGAAAACAAAAATTCTAAATTTAAGAAATTTATTTTATTTTACGTTATATAAACAAATAAACATAGAATCGATGTGATCTTGAATAAAAAAGAGAGTGCTTTAATCATAGCAAAAGCTTGACATAAAAAAAATTCCTAGCAAAAACTATTAAAAATCAAAAATATTTTAATAATAACAAACCCGAGAGTAATGCATGGGATTTAAGAAAACGTAGATCCACTAAATTTCATTATCAACAAAATATTTTCACTAAACAAACACACTTTTATATCAAAATAATGAAACAAACCAACTTTAAAAGAGTTCTACAACGTATGTATCTCTGATAATTAACTTTTAATTCATTAAATAGTTCAATAAATTAAGACTTTAAATTATAACAGGTCAATTTATTAGTTAATTTTTAAGATTGTATAGATTTTTGAGAACTTTTTTGATTTCAATAAAGCACTATTTAGCACCCAATTATCGAGCATCATATATGATCAAATTTATTTAAATTGTATATATATAATTTGGCGATTGAACCCAATAAGATAAATTATACTTAGGTTCTTAAATTTAGAACTCAATAGTATACAGATTTATATTTTTAAAATTATAATATCAAAATTTTTGAGCTTTAATATAGTTATCAAATAAATTTTTTTCTAATTTATTTATTATTAGAATTTTTATAATTACTATTATACCTCTTTCTCTCTCCTCTTGATCACCACGTACATGCGTGAAGCCACGTGAGCAGCCTCAGCCAGTTGTGCTCCGAGGGTTTTTGGCAAGCAGCTTTTTGCGTGGGATGCTCGAGGCCATGGGATTGGCTGTGGCCAATAGCTCTCACGCACGCTTGCGAGACTCATCGGTGTCGCGTGACTGTAGGCCTCACACGGCGCACGTGGTGATCGAGAGGAGAGAGAGGGAGGGGAGAGTATAATAGTATTATGAAAAATTTTATAATAAAAAAATTAGATAATGATCTATTTAATAATTATATTAAAACTAAGAAGTATGAACTCGTATATTATTAAGGCCTAAATACAGAGACCAGGATGTAATTTACCCTAGTGTTTAATATAGGGCTGGAGACTCCAGAGCAGTAAGGAGAAATCGTGGAATCTCTCTACCTCTCTGACACGACTATACGAGATGTCTCCTCCGACGAAAGCTGTAGCAGCGGCGGCTGGGTGCGGCATGCTGAGGTCGCGGCTCGGATCGGCGCTACGCCGGCGAGGAGGGGGAGGCGAGGGAGCGGGGCGCTGGACGACCCCCGGGCACGAGGAGAGGCCAAAGGGTTATCTCTTCAACCGGCCGCCGCCGCCGCCCGGCGAGTCGCGGAATTGGGAGGACTGGGAGCTTCCTTGCTATATAACCTCCTTCCTCACCATAGTCATCCTCGGCGTCGGCCTGAACGCCAAGCCCGATCTCACCATCGAGACCTGGGCCCATCAGAAAGCCCTCGAGCGCCTCCAGCTGCAGCAGCAGCAGCAGCAGCAGAAGCAGATCGCCGCCGCTACCGCAGATTCCGAATGATCGGCATCTAGGTGGCAGCAATCGGGGGTTAGCAAGAAACAGGGAAGCCCATATTTGAGGTTTGATGCAATCTAGAGAAACCCTGTTATGTGTATTCTGTTACAGTGTTTCATGGATTTACATTTTTGAATGTGGATGCTCTATTTTCTAGTTTTAATAGTCTGACTATCCTTGAATAATCCTTTATTGGGATGTCTAAAGCCCGATCTAGTTCGACTATGGTAAGGCATTGCTAATTTTCTTTTGACAATTTACTTTCTTTTTCCTCGTTATATGAAATAATTGTAGTTTGTTCGAGTGTGAAGTCGATCATCCAATCAATTTATGTATTTTATTAATATCTGTGATGTTTGTTGCTGCGTACTCTGAACTCTGAAGAGTATTAGATAAAATTCAGTCCAATTTTAGTTATAGTTTGATTTAGGTATATCTTATATTGGTTTCATTGGGTGCTTGTCCTTTGTTTACACCTTTAATATCCATTTTAATAAAATCAAGCAAATGTTGTCAATAATGTTCAAATAGGAATTGAATAAAGTACTGTTGTTGAAGGTTCCGTTTGAGTAGTAAATTCCTTACATTGTTGTTGAATAGTTTTAAAGAAATTAGATCACGTTAAATTTACACATCGGTTGCTCTTTGTTGCTTGTAAGTTCCTTCCATCTACAATTTCCATTGATTTGTATAAGGATTCATTAAAGTGATATAAGAAAAGTGAATAACTATCCTTTATCAAATTTTCATCCAACAATAACTAAATATCCTCAATTTCTGATCAGGGGATCAAACCAAGGTATTTAAATCCACCATCCATCCGTGGCTTCTTAGGTTCCTTATCCATTGTCCACGGACCATCAACTTTAGATTTATTGTCCCTCCTCAGGGAAAATAAACAATCCTTGAGATCCGAGCCTTGAGATAGCATCTTGGCTTCAATACCTATACAATGCGCCTGATGACACATCGATAGTCCTAGACACCAAACTTGGACTACGGGCTCATTTGGTTCGAGCTTTTATTTTGACCTAAAACAAATTTTAACTGTGAAAATACACTTTATTTTACATTTAACGCAAATACGAATATTAGAACTAATTTTATTTTACATTTTAAACACTTTCTAATATTAAATTAAATTTCTTTCTCATTAAATTTATAAGATAAAATATTTTTTTTTATCTAAAATTCAACCCTCAAATCAAACGAAGCCGAGAGTTGACAATCGATATCAAAATGCTAATGACAACACCACGTATACCTAGGATAAGATCTAACACAGCATCAACCTAGGCTGAAAATCCTGTAGAATCGCTTAACCGCCTATCATATTCAGGATGAATCCTAGAGAATCTTCAAAATTTGAGCAGCAGAATTTGGTCAACTCCAAATCACACTCGGTTTGGTCTGTCTTCATTCTGCAACACATATTGTAGGTAGTTGGTTCTATCCACCCTTAGAAGGCTACAACAAGGGGAGTTTTGGCTATGAGATGTAAGTTTTTCTTTTAGAGAACTCACTTCAAAAAAGGGCTTCAAGTCAAGCCGATAAAATAGGGTTGTTGATTTAAGGATGCGTTGTGTGCAAGGGTAATTCATGCAAGTTATTTCATGCATTATATCTTCTTGTATTGGTTTTCTCTTTCATTCGACCCTCCGCTTTGGATTCCCCTCAGCCAACACTCATGTCACTTGTCTAAAAATGATGAGAGGAGGTCATTGAACTTTTTGACTTTCTTTGCTTTACTGTATTCCTCTTGCCCAACATCCATGTCAACCTCCCTTGTACATAAGTGACAAGAGTTCAAGAGACTTTTTCTAGCTTTGATTAAAGTGAAAGGGGCTAAGGACTATACATGGATAGCCTCCTAATTGTCCTTGATGTGTTAATGCGTATCAGACCATTGAAAGAATTAATAACCTTACATCCATTAAGGGGATAAAAAGAGAAGGGTTCAAATAGCACGTACTTTGATGCGAAGATTAGGTTCGGGATTCTTGCCATCTCTTTTTAGTTTTGTACCACTTGTTGCTTATGTTTGTATTCCTTTTTTTCTTTGCCAAGTTGTGTATTGATCATTGCCTATTTATTTTGACCTTTTGCCTTGTACTTACTATGCTTTCGCATTATTTTCCAAGGCTTCTCTTTATTGTCCAAGTTGTTTACTATTTTCTGCGAGTATAAGGAATATTGAATTCGTAGTTTCACGATACACATAAATGGCCTTAACCATCTATTGTGTATAATTCAACAAGCTACTTCCCCTCAGATAGTTGAACCAGCTCCTTTCCCATTATTATCATTGTTGCGTGAGACCTCTTGCATAGTTTGAATACCCCCTAGCTCCTGGCCCGGCCTTCATCCTTATTATTAGAAAAGTAGTCCATGATGAGTCAAACTTATGTAATCTTCGGCCAAACTTTATTTTTTTGTTTTTCATGTTTATCTGCAGTTTTAGGGCCTACTTTATTGTTCAAGTATTAATTGTTCTTTGTTTTCTTACATGTGATTTTCATGATTGCAGTTCTTATATGTCTTGCCCTCTATAGCAAAACCTGCAGTCACTGTTCCCTTGCTTTCTGCTAAACTTTAATGCCGGGTATAGTTTGTTTGGGACTTCAATTAAGTTATTGTGATCCATAACCCAAACTGAGTTGTGTTGTTCTAGACCATTTTCCTGTGATTGTTAATTTTAGAATATCTTTTAAGGGCTATTTGTACTTAACTAGCGTGTTTTGTGTATTACTGATGAAAAACATAAAAACTTTGTTTCGCTAAGCTTCATTTTTTTTAATTTTGTTTATTTTATTCAATCAGAACAGGATATGGCTATCTTTATTCAATCCGAGCAGGATATAATCATGCATGCATTCATTAGATTCTGCACAGTAATTGGGTATATAGAAGCTTGCAAATATGAGCATATTTTGTTAGTTCTATCTTTACTTGTTTGACATTTTTTAGGATCTTTATCTCAGCTTTTAACTGAATAATTTCCTTATAGTATTGCCTCTTCAGCAAATTAATCCTTTGCCTAGATTGAATCCCTAGGAGATAGCAGAGAATCTCACATAAAGAAGATTGTGGTTCACAATGAAAGCCTTGCAAACTGAAGATTGTTCTCTTTGACAAAGAGATTAATTTGATTATGCCATAAAAATTATAGTCTTACTTTAAGATATGTGTACGATGAGAAATAAAGTTAATTAGTTATGTTAAATTTATGTAGATAAAATTCATTAATATATTGAAAATAGTGTAGAGTGTGAAATAAAATTGATTTTTTTAATATTAAAAATTATATAAGATGTGATAAAAATTAATTTAATATATATTTTTTTTATAATAAATGAATTATATTAGTCTTTAGACCAAACAAAGCCTTAAGGCAAGGAAGCTAAAGAACGTACAAAGTTTATGTTCGGTAGAAAACTTCCTATAGCTATAAGATCAAGACAAAACTATAAATAGAAAACTTTATATTCGTAGAAAAATTACTATCCTACTAGGAAAAAAAATGCAGTAACCTCCTTTTTCTTGCTATAACATCATGCTCATCAATCAATATAGAAGTCAAACGAGGCATTGTACAATCTCAGTTTCTTTGTATTAACCACTTTGATAAACATCTTAGACGGGCTTTAGAACTAATGATTTTTAGCTGTGAATTTCCACTGCATAGGTACCATCTAGTCTTATGTACATTATAACATACATAAAATTACGTACAAATTTTTTCTAAAAAAGACTATAAACAATAAAGACATACTGGACCTTCGTCATATGTTTTCGCTTTTAATTTGTTTTCCGTGATTGTTTCTTCATCTCCTAATGGAGTACTAGAGTTTGCATCCTTGATTCCAAATTAGTCCAAGTTTTTGAATACATACTTCTACTGAAAGTTTGTCCCTCTGGATTCATATCAAGAATATGGTATTCTGCGGTTCTGCCTTCAAATCTTTCCCCTTTAACTAGCAACTATCACTATAGCCTCATATCAAAAAAAAATATCACTACAGCCCGTTAATTTTCTTCATGCTAGCACTAGTTCGCTTTATGTGCTGAACGTGAACCTCCTGTAACATCAAAAGATAATTTTGAGTAACTGCAGTTTTGGCGTCTGGTTGAAGGAGATGATAAGCACGATGATTGACATTTCTGCTCAGTTTGAAGAAAGTGATCTCGCCAAATCTCTCTGTAAGTAAGTCAAGGTTGCTAGCATTATTTTGTCCAAAAATATTCAACTAAAAATAGTGATGGCATGTTTTTATTTTTGTAAATGTGCAGCCATCGCTATTTTTATCGTGAACCTGTACAATATGAATACAAATTACGCAGTTGTACTAAACAATAAGGTGGTTTTACATGCAACTGAAGTGCATGTATTTGGTGAACCAAAAAGTGGCCAGTTATTGCAAAAAATATATGAAATGTAATTATCACAAAATGAATGTATGGTCAAAATTAGAGTTAAGATTAAAGACTAATGCATCATCATATGTCCCTGCAAATTGGCATTATTATGTTGACTTATTGTCAATTGTTGCAGCTTTCTCAGTTCTTCCTTGGCTGTTTGCTTAATTGTAAACATTTTACATAATCAAATTAACTGAAAAATAAAAACAATATTGATACAAAGAGTTACTAATAAATTACTTGCCTTTTTTTGTTCTTGTTCTCCCAAGCACTCTTTAACTGTGTATTAGAAATTCCTTTAGGTCTCTTTCTTGAGGATCTTTCACTGTAGATTTACCAAACTTATCTATATTATCAGTAGCCGGATAAATCGTGTCATCTTCACAATTTATAGCACTTTTTAAATTATGCATATTTTGCAAAAAAAAATCTTTTTCCTTTTAAGTTCTGAGGCTTTAAAAAAAGTTGGTATGATAATCGGGTAGCATAATTGTAAAGTATTTGCTGCATTGTTTGTGTATTGTACGTTGGTTGACAAGCCAAGGTGCAGTCATTTTCCCTGGGATGTCAACTAAGCCAAAGAGCAGTTATTGTCTCTATGATGTTTTGTAACATCTCGTGATCTCAATATAGAGGTATTATTCGCTTTGACTTTAAGAAAATTATATAACTTGAGCATTTCCCAGGAGGTCACCCATCTTAATGCTACTTCAGCCCAAGCACGCTTAACTACAGAATTTTTCATCATTAATCTCACAGTTTTGCCCCGAAAGACGCCTCTACTATTTGAGATCACATTATTTACTTTACAGCTTAGGATCCCCTCTTTCTTTTTGGTGGGGACACAAATCAACATTGAATTGGATGACTAGGATGATGTCAAGTGCTGAATCAAAATTCAAATTCAAATTAATTAGAGCTATTAGAGATTTTCATATTAGTTTTATTTAGATTTGATTTGATTCAGAGCATATTTGAGAGGTTTGAAAGACTCACCATATTTAGAGCTGATTTTATTTTATTGTAATATAATTAGTTTCATATTTGCTTTTATTTATTTGGTATTTTATTTCCTGCATTTAATATTGTATTTTTAAATTTTTTTATGGGATCTCTTTATATAAAGAGGTTGCCTTGCATTGTAAAAAAGAATAGCATTTGATGAATGAAATTATGTTTGAGTTTTCTCAGAGCCTAAATTCGGGTTAAAGGATCGATATTCCGGTGAAAGAAAGGTTAGGGTTAACCTTTGGTGAGAATCCTCAAATTAGTTTAGTTATCCACTTTTCAAAAAATAAAAAAATAAAAATTCTTTGCGCACTCATCTACTTCTTAAGCTCGCTCCGCTCGCTCCGCTCGCGCCGCCTTCGCCTCCTTCGACTCGCTGCCTACTCACAAGAGCCGGCAACCCTGCCACCGTCGCCCCAGCCGTGCAGCCAGCAGCCATCTCCCAAGACGTCTGACTTCGATCCCACTGGTTCTGCCTTCTGTAATATTGTGCATGCTGGTTCAGTCATCTGCAACATCGTCCACGGTCAACCACGGCTCGCAATCCAACGGTTCTATCACGAACTTCGATCCCACTAATCCGATCTTCTGCAATATCGAACACGAGGCTTAAGCCAACGACCTCCTCCATAACATCGGATATGATGTTTTCGGCTCACCTGGCTGCGATCAGATCAGTTAACCCTCATCGTCAGTGACTCTTCTCCGATTCGGATCGTTGGTAAATTCTTTTCTGAACCTAACTTAGTTGATTATTTGATTTCAACATAAATTATTCGCTTAACTTGAGTTATTTATTTAGCTTTAATTGTGTGATCCGATATTCCTTTGTGTGTCAATTACTGTTGGATTTAACTGTGAGACATCAGTCCTAAATTTCTGAACCTCAGATCTTATTTATTGAATTTAAATTGACTTCCTAATCTAAGTTGATAAATTCTTATTTATCATACGATCCAGTTTAATTTTAATTTTAAAATATCTTAATTTACGGGATTCAAAAATCTTATTTATCATATAATTTATTTAGAAAATATTTTTATCTTAATTAAAATAATTTGCTAATCAATTTTACTGAATATAAATATAAAATATTATTTATAAGTTTTTTTTCATCCCGCATCACTTTTTGATGTAGGATAATTCATTTTTGTGCCCCTCTTAGCACTCATTATTCGACCTAGAAGGCTGCCAGAAGCTGCATTTTACACTAATGATTTCTCCTCTTTTGGGACATCACCCGGCAAACACTCCCCGCCCTCATCAGCCACGGACGTCACACATTTAGTTCAACATTTCAGAATATATCGGTCGTGAAAATCAATGACATTTATTATTGTCATTACTTTTAAGTGCATGAGTACACATCTCCATGGTTTGAAATCTCTTACATGAACAATTGATCTCTTAAGTGAAAACATCAAACATAATGTTATATGTTTTTTTTTCCCGAATTTTGAAACCATAAGTTTTTTTAGATTGTGGCGTGTCGAACTTTCAATAGCAAGATGTTCATGAAAGATTTGTCGAATATCTTGTGCAAGTACATGATTATGCTCTTCAACGAACTTATAGATAGGCCAGCTTTCACCTGTATCAGCTTTAAATTTTATCATAGTAAAGTAACCACATCTAGCATCTAGTCGATGAAAATTTAAGCTATCACTTTCCACAGGCTTCACATTATTTTTGAAACTTGCCATTAAATAGACGAATTCCCTATTTCTTGGTTTTCTTGCCCTAGGCTAATAAGAATTACTATTTTTTCAAACACTAAAGCATCTGGTAAATACACACTTAGAATATAAGTTATATGCTTCATTTTTACTATTCACCTTATTTCTTAAAATTTCTGATAATAGAGAAAGATCGCATTCAGTATCTAGTTCCAAATACTGCAAAAAAAATTGTTATTTAATAAAGACATTAAATGCATTTGAAGAAACTTTTAAGAATTGAAAGATGTGGAATGATTCTACTCTTCCAATTCTTTATTTTTGGAAAATAATATATTGTCTTTGTTTTAAGAAAGAAAATGAGTGTGCATGCATATAACTGAGGCCTAGGCGGAGGCCGTTTTAGAAAGTAAATTAAGTATAAAATTTAAAAAAAATTAGCATAAAAATGCTGAATTTTTCCCCTTGAATAAAAATATATAGGAATTTTTACATACAAAACATAAAATTTACACGAAATTATACATTTCATCATCAATTTATAAATATTACTATTATTACATCATATTCATTTAAATTTTACGTATTTCTCATATTTCACATCATATTTTTTGATGGTGAACTTCATATTTTTAAATTGGCCTTGATCTTAATTATATTATTAATATATTAATTAAATACTATAAATAAATTAATTTATATAAATAACAATTTAAATATTTATAAATTTATGTATTTTAATTTATTTATCCTATT
>JAEMOT010001698.1:0-12508 GCA_019297695.1 Apostasia ramifera | reverse complement strand
AAATTTTCAATTAGGGTGCCGAATTTAAATTCACATGACTATAATTTTTAATTAAAGTAAGAAAATTAATGTGTTTACAGTAAAAAATAAAAATATATATTAGAATTTAAATATTAATAAATTTATGCATTTTAATTTATATATAATATTATAAAGTATATGAAATATATGAAATATGTGAAATGCGTAAAATTTAAATAAATATAGTGTGATAGTGATAATATTTATAAATTGATGGTAAAATGTGTAATTTCATATAAATTTTATGTCTTGTATGTAAAAACCTCAAATATATATTATCATGTCTTTATATGACAGTTCCATTACAGTGGCAGATTGCAAGCTCTAGTCGCCAAAAATAGAAAATATTTGCCGATCAGAAATTTTGAAGCTACACTGTTTGCTCTTTTCCCGCCTAAGAAACTCATAAGCAAACATTATTATAACCCGCGGGCAAACTCAAAACTAACAGCGTAAATAGAGTGCCATCAGTTTTTGCTCTGTTGCTATTGCTGTCTATCCGCGTTAAGCTTGGGGCGGAGTGTGAGATCCATCGAGCCATGCGGCAACTCGCGAGTGGCTAGTGAAGGACCTGCATTTTCGTCCGCTGAATCGAATAATTTTTTCACTTCAACACTCTGAATAAGCATATTTGGTTGCAATGAAATATTTTATACATACTTTCGTCACTTCCTGTCGGAGGTTGCCATAGGTTTTACAGTAAAGTAAATTAATATTAAATAAGATAATTAACTTTAGCTTTTGTTAGCTGTCAAGTTATTATTAATTCAAATTAATAGTTAGATTTAATAGTTAGATATAATAGTTAATTTTAAACGATTATATTTTTATTTTATTTTAATAGATTTGAAATTTTTAATTATTTTAAAATAATGGTCAAATTTTGAAAAGATATGACAGCAATAAGTTAAATAAAATATAATTTATAATTAAAACTCCTAAATTTTATGATTTTTAAAAATTAAATATAAAATTTATAATATTTACTAAATATAATAAATATAATAATTTATAGATAATTTCTCCGATATTATCTATAAGTTTTTACTATCTCAAAATCTATGAAGCTAAAAATTCTCTTGTAAATTTAAATTTCTTTATGACCATAAAATGTTCAAATTTCTACTATTAATTATAAAAAGCTTAAGTAAATATTTTCTCTGTTAAACTTCCAATAGCTTGCACTAATTTTGAACATATTTTTTTAAAAAAATTTTACATGAATAAAATTTAATAATTTATTTTTTTTATTAAAATTTTTATCGACATATGAGTTATATGATGAAAAATTTAATCAAATGAATGACAGGAATTTGAACAAACTAAAATTATTTTTTTTTAATAATCCAAATAGGGTACAACAAACTCAAAAAAAAAACAGTATCAAATTAAGAGTTTATTTTACACATGAATATTTTTTCTCTAATAATGACTTAAATAAAACACAAAACTTCTTTAATCCACACTTTCTGAGTCTCTGTATGAAGTACGATCAAGCTAAGGTGTGCTATTTTATTATCCTTCCGTCGGATGTGAGTGATAACACAATTACTAATTTCACGAGTTCCTTTATTGTCTTTAAACGAGAACCAATGATGAAAAGATCCTCCCCAGTATTCTGAATTAGTTACATTAGTTTTATCGTATATTGTAAAACATGAATGAGAGTATAACACACTTAAGGTCCGATTGTAGACTCTATAAAGCAGTGCGAGACATCCTCCAGCAGTACCATATTTTATTTCCACTAACCCTTTCTCTGCAGGTGAAGCTCAAGATGATGGCGAGGATAGTCAAATGTAATAGACGAGACTTGCAGCTTCAACTTGAAGCTGTAGCCCTCTATTATTGTTAGCAGGCCCGTAACTTCAAGGTGCATGGCAAGTCAGTCCCTTCGGCGAAAGCTATTGCTACCACAGTGTTGAACCTCATAGTTAATCCCATGAATCATCCAAGGAGCCACTGGAACCCAACTGCCTCATTGAGGCATTGTTTCCCCTCTCTTGATTCTTGGGTTCCCCCTCATCCAGAATGGATCAAGATTAACTTTGACGGCTCAGTAAAAAGTGGAGGTATAGCTAGAGCTGGGTATATCATTAGGAACCATTATGCAAATTTTATCTGCTATGGTGGCAGGCGGATTCTTACAAGTGTTGTGCCTATTACTAAAAAGTGGGCAGCCTTTGAAGGATTGAAGGCTATCCCATGCAATACACCAAGGAATATGGGTATTTGGCTTGAGAGGGATTCTATGAAAATCTTATAACTTATTTTCAATAAGTTGGAGCGTAATGGAGTTTCCCACAATCGAATAGGCTTGCAGAGCTATTGCTTAGATCACCAGCAACATGGAGTAGCGAATGGACTGTTCAGAGGATCCAACTTCACTTCTCGGGATCCTATCCTAGCTAATATTGTGAACATCTTATTGTCGTTTGCTGCCTGCAGAGTTAATTATATACAACGTAACAACAATAGTGCGGCCGACTTTCTGGCGCACTATGCGACACTAGGTGATTTTTGTTAGGAAATTGATATGCCCTTTCCCAATGAATTTTGTAATATTCTCAAAGTAGATGTTGAGTGACACTTGAAAGCTTGTAATTTTTTTATTGTAATTTTTTGGCATTGCCACTTTTCAAAAAGAAAAAGAAAAAACAGCAACGAAAATGCCGACTATAAACTTTTTGTTGCTTGATGCACATAACTACTATAAATAAATGACAGAATAACAGCAAATGGCTTTAATATATATAATATCCATCTTTTAATGTATGCACAACAGTTATTATATCTATAATTAACTACAGTTTAATAATACAATTTTCACAATATTAATATTTACCATGCAGTAACTTATGACTGACTAGAACTCTTTTGCACCACATTATGGGTAATTTGGAATGCTAGAAATGCAGTTTTAGCTAGGAAAAGCTAGCGAAGAGCTGATGACAACTACATCTTTGCTGAAAACTACCTGGAGGAATTTGAAGGAGCCAACAAAAAGAATGATAGTCACTCCCAATCAACAAACAGGTTGGTCGCCCCCCCTCTAAGACCGAAAATTAAAATTAATTTTGATGCAGCCATAAATATTGCCAAAGATAAAATAGGAATTGGAATAGTGACAAGAGATCACAATGAAAAATTAGTGGCAAGTCTCGCTAAATCAAAAAATGGAGCTTTAGATTCAATGTATGGAGAGAGTTATGCAGCCAAGGAAGCGATTTACTTTGCTAGAGACCTTAATCTTCTCAATATTATCCTAGAAAATGACTCTGAATGTTATTGAGGGCTGGCAACAAACGAAAAGAAATAATTCTTTGACAGGTTTTCGTGTTGAAAGCGCCAAAAGAGCAATTAAGCAATTCAAAAATTATCAAATATCTCATATTACTAGAGACGGCAATGTAGCAGCTTACACTCTTGCCCATTATGCGATTAGCTTGGATCAATCGGTGCTTTGGAGAGAAGACTTTCCTAGCTTTCTTAATGATGTTTATAATAAAGATTGTATTACTGTTTTCCCATTATAAATGAATGAGTCTCTTATCTAAAAAAAAAAACTTATGACTGACTAGGTACGCTAATAAAAAGAACAGGAAAACCATGTAAATAAAAAGAACAAATGTAAAATTACATATTTATCATCAAGCAGTGACAATTCCATGAGAAAAAAAGGGGGACAACGAGTAGATAAGCAAAAAATAAGCATTAACATCGCAGAGATTCGGCAGGAATTCATGTTTTTTTACCTGAAATCGAATACTTGTTATAAATCGCAGATTAGAGTCTCATATTTCCTTTGAGATTAATTGCTGCAAGTTCTTGCTCTACGTACTCTCCGGCAAACATTGGAGGATATTTGCTGGCATCAGGTCCTTCAGCGAAATGGCCCAAAGGCTTTATCGTCATATCAGAGGCAATGTGTGAAAATAGCTGGTGAGGCCAGCAAATAGTAAGGCAAAAATAGATACAAATAATTAACCAGATCATTAAAGTTTTGAGAGATTAAAATTCATGTCATTTGAACTTTAAACACCAAAATCATGAAATTTTCTATTTTTCATCCCATTAGAATGATGTAATTTACGTAAACATATGAATTTAATGTACATCATTGGTAAAATTTTCAAATTGATAAATTGCCGAATCTATTTCATCTTAACTTGGTAAAAAAATTAACTGCTGCAGTGAATAATGTGTGTAAGAAACATTACAATTATGCATAATTGAGAGTATAAAATATAAATTTCGTGAGTTTTAGTATGTTTACCTTGACATATATAAATGTCCTAAAAAGAAATATATATAGTTTTGCAGTAAGGGCTTTGACACTTACAGTTGAAGAAACCCTCCATAAGCTACGCTTATGCTGGCGAGCTACTTCAATAGCATCGAGAGTCCTTTGAGTAACAACGACTTCATGCATCCCAGCTAAGCATTCGCCACCAGTAAGCCACTCCAGCTGCACAGAGGCAGATCTTAATATAATGCTGCTTCATTGATTCATATCATCATCATCAACAAACTTATCCTTCAATATTTTTGGGGGTCCACTTATATGAAAGCCAGTAAGTCATGTCTTATGAAACCCATGGTGCTAATTTTAACAAATCCAAATCTTTCTGCCTCTTCTTCCTGTCCTTTCAATAAATTCTCTAGTTGCATTAATGTGAATCTGTTCCTCTATGTCATATAGTTTCATACCGACTGTCAAGTCTGTATTTTTCTTCTGCAGAGGTTACTCCTAAATTCTCCCTAATAAAATCACTACTTATTTTACCCCTTATAGCTCAACTCAATATTCTCAGCTCAGTGACATTAAGTTTATTGCTGTTGATTTCTTTTCTGCCAATCATTCTGATCTATAAAACAAAACATGCCTAATTGTTATTTCATAGTAAGTTCCTTTGAGTATCGAGATTGTTTTTCAATAAAACTTCAAGACACTTCTCCTGTTCGCAATTTGAGCTACAACTTCAATTGTATTTGTGTGCCCTTGTGTATGTCTCAGTCCCCTTGAACCAGCATATTCTTATCCATTGATCATAATTAAGAGAAAGTGTTTTACAAGATTAAGTGCTCTTCAAGTTTCAGAAAATCAATTTATGCAAAATATCATGTGTTAGTTTTAGGTCCAGCAATGGCAACCAAATGTATTAGGCATGCTACTGTAATATTTTAGATAACTTGCCTGCTTTCCTGTCTGGATGAGAAGGCATCCAGCAGGGACCTTAACTTCAACCTTTTGACCACTTCTCAGCCAGATATTCAGACCAGGGAATCTGCTCCTACCGTGAATAGTTAAGAAATTGAGGTCATAGTGATATCCAGCAAAGATAGTTCCCTTGATGCCGTGATGTTGGAGGTTGCTTCCTGTTGGACCAAGCAAGTGAGGTCCCTATGTTTATCATATAAATAAAGTAGTTAAAGAGGGAGAATCAGTGTTGGAGAACTGAACCAGAAAAAGGAAGCCTTACAAAAGTTAATTGATAATGAGCTTGCAGATGCAAAAAATAGAATAAAGATATCCAGCTACCTGCTTCATCAAAGAAGTAAACGCATCCTTCGGAAGGTTAAATCCAATAGCAGCCATTTCAGCAACAACCTGCAAAAAGTGTTTTTGCCAAACTCTGGTTTAGTAAAAGGTTTAACAATCATAGTAGGGAATGAGACTCCAGAGTTTCCTAGTAAAGTCAAACTTAAAAGTTTTCTTTGATAGCTTGCTTTAAGTTTAAACTTGGTTAGCTATGACTCAAGGTTTGTATAGAATCTAAAATACAATTTAAACTTCATCCTTTTAAGAGGAAAATTTAGTTTAAGATTAAAAAATATTAACCTTAAACCAACCACCAATTGCCTCAAGGTTAATCTTCAACCAACAACCAAATGCCTCATTAGAATAAAAAGAAGAGCCAAAAGTGCAACTCAATCACCTCAACAGCGGCTGTCATCTTGGAACCCCATGAATCCATGATTTCTGCCCACTCAGGGAAACCTTGGGGTATCACAGGCTCGGCATTGAGTTCCTATACAGAAATGATCACTACTTATAAATGATACTCAGATAAGGATAATCAAATACCTCGGGATCAATAAGTTAATTAAGACCTTGAAGAGGGTGTTTTCTGGTCGAGGACCAACTCTCCACATATAACGCCATTTTAGATCTTGACTGGTGGGAATGCATGGCCGAGACTCTGGTGGCATCTTTCTTATCTTTTCTTGCATGTGCTCATCTATTTGACTACGGGGGACCTCTACTCCTTCAGGTGTTACACCAACCTGCATTTAACCATTCAGCCAATTTTGAGCTATATATTTAGTTGACAAGCATATGCAACATTTTATGTGCTTTCCCATAAGACATTTATCTCCATGTATGATGCATCCCAGAAAATATTCTAATTATCCAACAAAGATGTCAGACGTGAACTGGTGATACAGAGGACTCTAGATAGGAGCAGAGCAAGACAATACATGATCAAGCAAAATAACATACTAATAATAAGCTCTCATACACCATGGAAGAGTGACCAGCATTCAATAGATCCAGAGTGAAGATTCAGTATACATTTCAAACAACATTTTAACAGATGTCATTATAGCGTCCAAGGATGACCACAAAGTTTCCAGACGGACTAGATTAATTAAAAATATTGATAATATAAGTTCTGCAAAAAAAAAGCCAATAATCTAGTAAGTTACTAATTTTATATTCCGTTAGAACATAAAAAATTTAGTTATTAGGTGCACGAGTATTGACGCTTTATTGGATCTGATTACCAGCTTTTTATGATCACATTGCTGCAGATTATAGAACATATAATACAGTTACTCCATGTTTGAAGAGAGAAATAATCTAATGTGCCTGAGCAACAGAGGAAATCGTAAGGATGGGCCATTCCTACCAACAATAGACCAGAATCTTCTCCAACATGCAGATGTTAGGGATATCCCCCCCTTGTAAGAGCAAAGGAGGAAGTTCGACAAGGAAATGAAAAAGGTTAGCCTCAAAGGTGTTCTCGAGAAGGCCAAGTGCTAGAAGGCAAGGAATCAAGACAAAAAGATTCATCAAAATGTATGTTTTCAACAGAGCCGACAAGGAGTGGAGTAGCTATGGACGCAATCTCTCAGGAAGTAGCATTGAAACTTGCCTCATCAATATGTAGGTCAAGATGCCTTGTCTGCATAGTGCACAAAGGCAATGAGCCCATACAGTCTAGGATTTAAGGACACTCAGCTCTCTAAAGGGTATAGGGAAATCCACCATAGTCCAGCGGTGTCCAACAGTGAAGGAAATTCAGCCAAGCAAAGTCTAGCCACTTTAAGCGTTTTTAGAAAGAAGAACATTTGTAAGTTATAATGTCCCAGAGGTTGTTCCGGACGAAGCCTTGCAATCCACTATCTGATAATGAAGTTTACTTCTTTGAGATTTGGCAATGGTTCTCGCTCCCAGAGCTTGGGTTTCCACGTCAAATCCTTATGTCTTTCTTTGCTTAGATGCTTTGTCTTGCCTGTTCTTAAAGCGCCGAGGAGGAGTTTCCATTGCTAAATCCCTTCCGAGGATGAAAATCTGTAGTTGAAAATACTTGATTGACATTAAAGGGATTTGTCGAAGAACTTGAAGTTTTCGACAATTTCAGCTCCAGCAACAGCACGAATAACATCAGGGATGACGATTTTTGTCTGTTTGATGGTATTTCCTGATAATCATCTAAGAAGAACAGTGAATGGTCGCTAGGTAGATAGAACCGTGTTAGGTGTCGCCTTACAGTGTACCAAAATGTAAAAGCGCGATTCAGATACAGAGCGATCTCATATGTCAAGCCATGCCATCGAAATATCACATCTTAATCAAACCAGAAAAGAACAATAGAACAAATGTACACATCTCAAAAAAAAAAAAGAACAGATGTACACAGAATCTAAAAGGAGAGAGAGAGAGAGAGAGAGAGAGAGAGCAGCAGCAGCAGCAGCAGCAGCAGCAGCGATAAGGAGGGTAGACCTGGTAATGGAGGTCGGGTCTCTCCTGCTGGCGCTTGAAGTCATCAGGCTGCTCAAAGTACCGTTCCATCATGTCGAGGAACCGATCGTTGTCATCAGTGGAACACCTCGGATCCTTCACCAGAAGCGCCCCTGTATCCCTCAAGCTTCTGCTCACGACCGAGCACTTCTCCTCCACCTCCGCCGGCAGATCGCTTCCACCCCAGCCATGCTTGGCCGAAATTTCGAGGTAGGGGGCGAGATCGACGACCGGCAGATCCATGGCTCCGCTGTCTCCGGCTACGATCTACGCGATTGCTTATTGATTTTTTTTCCTTTCTTTCTCCGTGGATTGGCGGGAGAATGAATATTCGGGACTCGGGAGAGGCGAAGAGGATTTGTGCGTGACGGAATTGTGGAGTCGTCCCATAAGGAAATATTTGTTGATGATTTAAATAAAATAAAATAAAATATTTGTTGGTGATAAAATTAATATATTTCTTTTTAAATTAAGGGTAAATTGCAATTAGGTCTTTATTGTTTGATTATATATGTAATTAGCTCTAGTTTTTTAAAAATTGCTCAAATTAGTCCATTAATTTTAGGTAATATGCAACTAGGTCCAAAATTTAAATTTATCACTAAAAATACATATAAAATGACATTTTTACCTCTAAATTTCTCTCTCTCTCTCCGTGCTGAACCATATTTTCTTGATTTTCTCCTTCGGTCGCCAGCGGCCGCCACTCGAACTCCTTCACTAAGTGAGCCACGAAGTAGCTCAGGTGGAGCACCGCCAGCCCGCTTTCAGGGCAGGTCCTCATCTCGGCGCCGAAGGCCATCACTTTCTTCCCTTCGCCACCGCCGCCGCTACCCCCCAAGAATCTCTTCGGCTAGAACTCCAACGGCTCCTCCCAGGCCTTCCCGTCGATACCCATGGCGGGCGCGTTGAAGAACACCGTCGCCCCCTTGGGCACCACGAAGCCCCCGACCTTGAAGATTCAGGAATCGACGATGTGGCGGACGAACGTCGGCGTTGGCGGGTACCGCCGGAGCCCCTCCGTGACCAGCGCCCAGAGGAACGACATCTTCTGCAGGTCTTTTTCGTCACCGTTGTTCATGAACAGCTGCTTTTGCCACCAACCTTTCTTGGACGTCCCGGCGGTCGACGAGCTCCGCCACCAAAGAACTCTGCGCAGAGGGTGGCCATCTCCATTTCATCGAGATTCCCGCAGCCGCCGCCTTTCTTCTTCGGTGGTGGCAGCTGGACATCGAACAGTGTGTCGGCATAGCAGGCAGGCGAGAGCGGCCTCACCCCTGTTTGAAATTTTAGCAGTCTTTTCTTCAATATTCGGCTGTCGCAGAGAGAAAAAAAATCTTAAGGATAAAAATGTCATTTTATATATTTTTTTAGTCTTAAATCTAAATTTTGGAACTAGTTGCACATTACTTAAAACTAATGGACCAATTTAAGCAATTTTTAAAAAATTGAATCTACTTGCACATATGATCAAACAACAAAAATCTACTTGCAATTTACCCTTAAATTAATTATATATTAAGACGAATTGCGTTGAGTACACTGTGGACTTTATTTTTTTAAAAAAAAAAATTTGAGATTTTTTTTTACACTGATCTATAAATTTTGAGTCATAATATTTATATCACTGCAAATGTTTACATATTAATTTACAAATTTTAAATTATAATAATTAGATTCCTAACATCAAGATTCTATTTATTTGTAAAGTTAAATTTAATGAAATTAAAATTAAATTTAAATAGAAATATTTTTTTTTATGATGTGAAATAAAGTTAGTTGTTATATTAAGATTTGTGAGGAATGTGATATCAAGTTAGTATTATATTGGAATATGTGAATGATGTGATATAAATTATTTATTATTTTAGTAATGTGTGTTAAGACTTAGGGTGGCAAAATGGGTCGGCGGGTCAGGTTCGGGTCGAACCCGAATAGCCTCAACCCGAACCGACCCATTTATTAAATGGGTCAAAATCTATGACCAGAACTCGACCCGATTAATAAATGGATCGGGTTGGTAGGTCGACCTGACCTATTTATAGAAGTATTTTTTGATAAATGTCCAACCCGAATTCTATCCAACTCGATTATGCCTAACCCGAATCCGACCCGTTTAATAAATGGGTCAAAAATTATGACCCATACCCGAAATTTACAGGTCGAGTTCTGGTCGGGTTCACGAGTCGGGTCATATATTATCATTCCTATGTGTTAGGATGTCAAATAAAATTAATTTTTAATATTAAATTTTATGTGTGATGTGATATATCACGTTAAAATTAAATTAGGTTAACAAAACGGGACTCAAGTATTTATTACTCTATATGGTCCTTGTCATATGCAATATTTCATTTAATTTGAATTGTGCAAATAAAATATTAAAAATATAGAGGAGCTAAATAATAATAGGTTCCCACTTGGATTTAAGCATTATAGTTTAAAATTTGTAAATTATCCTGTAAAATTTCTAAAATCTCGATATGCAAATATTTTTATTCAAGATTTATGGACTAATATGTGAGAATAATAATTTGAAAAAAAATTATAATTTTTTTAAAAAAAATATGTATAATATGAAATAAAGCTAATTAATTATATTAAAAATTATATTATATGTAAAATAAAGTAATTATTTAATATTTAAATTTATGTAGGATCAGATATAAAATATTATTTTATTTTTTAAAAAATAAAATAATATTTTTAATTGATAGAAATTTTAGTTATAAATAAAATTTACTCCAATCAAACGGGACCTAGGGCTTATTTGGCCTAAAAATTATTTTAGTTCTGCCTAAGACCAAAATAATACTCGATTAAAAATAGCAATAATAATAATAAATAAATTTTTATGACATTTCATATAAATTCTAATATAAAAAAAATTTATTTTATTTCATATAATTAATATTTTTAATAAAATTAACAACTTTATCTCACATTCTGAATAAAATATTTTAGTCTAAAATATAAAATAAAATTTATAATTTTATTGAGAATGATTATTGAAATAAAATAAATTTTTTATATTAAAATTTGTGTGAAATATAATAAAAAAATATTTATTTGTTATTATTTAATACAATACTATTTTGATTTTGATTATAATAAAGGATTGTTATTCTGTCACGTGTACGAATCTAAATAGAGATAGTTTATAAAATAATTTTTTAAAAAAAAAAAATTCGAACAAAATGAAGATTAAGTAAATATTATAATTTTAATATTAACTGTCTACAATGAGACTAGCGTCTTAAGAATGGAGCTGAAATTTATCATATTAAAAATATTTTATTTGTAATATAAACTCAATAATTGTATACATGAAATTTAAAATTATCTTATTTATTTGCTTACATATTGAATTCTGATCAAAATTTTCATCTCCCATCTCTCATATTGATTGTAATTATAATTTAAGAAATAAATACATACTGATTAAAACTTTAAAATTATATTTTTGTTTAAATACATTTCTTTTTCATAATTTAAATTTTATAAAAAAATATAATATATATAATATTAAAAAAATTTATAATATGTAAGTAATTATTTCTAGTTTATAAAATTATTTTTACAAATTATCAATATTTATATAATATTTGATAAATCGATTTTGATGATAACAAACACGTTAATAATATACTCGATTAACTTTTTAAATATTAGTACATATTATATTTAAGCTTTTCAGGATCAAAGAAAAATGATCATCGAGATAATTTTGACCCATAATTGATGAAATCAAGCTAAGAATAAAAAAAAAAAATAAAGTTGATCAAGATCACTGAGAAAAGAAGCATCAAATCGAAAAATCAACTTCAAAAATGCATTCGCTCTAAAATTTTAGACTATTATGTAAGTACACAAAATTTTTAACTCATTTATCTGGAGAAAATTAATATAAATATAATTAAATTTATTTCATTATTCTTTTGGATTTTATTTTCTTTATGTTTTGGATGAATTGAGTTTTTCCGAAAAATTTTGAATTACACAGTTAATTTTCGATGACGTGTTTTTGGTGGGGACACGACGACATCGGACCGTCGATTTATTTCTGGCAGAGTATATACTCGACGGCCGAGATCTCAGCACATGGCGTCGATCTGGATGGAGGATTGATCTGCAGATTTGACAGCAGGCACGAGTGGTGGCTGATCAGTGGATTGGAAATCCCCATTTAAATCAATTTATTGATTTGAATGGGAATATTCCAAATTTTGGGAGGATCTCGTTTATTTTCTTCTATTTTTAGTTATTCTCATTTGGCATGTTGTAATCAGTTTTTATTTTCGTATTTAATTCTACAATTTGAAATTCTATTGTAATCGCCTATATAAGGGCAAGAACTTGTACTGTTTTTCTTAATCCTGGAATAAAATTATCGAATGTTTGAAATACTGTGTGTTATATCCCGGTGAAGGGAAGAGTTGGGACCTTGGGTGAAAATCC